>LBNU01026365.1:0-22264 GCA_014162995.1 Artemisia annua | reverse complement strand
ATTCTAGGCTTGTCAGCGAAGCCTTGAAGAGGTAAAGGTTTTGTCCAATCTGTGAAGTACGGTTCATTATGCTTGCCATGTAAGTCAATGTTTCTTTCCGGGTTGAGCCAATCAAAGGAGTCAGATAGAGCTGCAGCGATGTTTTGCAAATGGTAGTCCAGCTCGATTTTGTTTCCTGATCGTGCCTTTAGAAAGTCACAAGCATCCTTGTTGATTCGCCTAAGTTCAGCTTTCATCATTTTTTCCAACTGGAGACCCGAAAGAATACTCTGAGCGTATTGTAAAGTGTTGCCCGGGAGTGGTTCTTCGGTTTCAAGCGGTGGATGAGCTTTAATCATTGTAGTGACCCAATCCGAATCAGCAGCCTCTGGTACATTCAACCATGAGAAGCGTGTTGAGGGTTGCTTCTGCTTCTTCTTCTTAGACTTTGATGATGGTTCAGGAGATTCAATTTGAGTTGATTCGGGTTGAGGTTCATCCTGTGGTTCGTCAGATTGGAGCATGAATGGTTCCTCAGCAGCTGAAGGTCCAGATTTGGAAGCTGAGCCTTTTGGTTTGCGGGTGGAAGTCTTAGGTGCTGGTGGAGGTTGTTTGGAAGATGAGGGTTCATGACTGGATTTGGACTTCTTACGATGAGAGTCTGAGTCTGGATCTTCATCTTTCCTGTGACGTTTATGTGTCCCAGCAGCTTCCTTGCATGACGCCATTGGTATTAAGAATTCTAGCAGAGCAGCTTCTTCATCAGTCTTATCTGCCTTATCTGTGAGTTTCACAGCTAGAAGAGCTTCCAAATTTTCCACTGTTAAGTCCTCAGGCGCAGTAGTAGGCCTGGTTGTCTGAAGGTAGAATGGATTTGAGCGAAGAAACTTTTCAATTCTGCTTCGAATTCTGGTATTCAGCTCTTCTCTGATGGGTGTGAAGAGTTCAACAAGCTTCGGAGTTACTGAAGTCACGAGGTTTGCATCCAAGTATTCATTGGTGTAGGCCTCGATCATGTCACCCATGTTTGTAGTCATGTGTTCATCCACGTAAGCTTTCGTCTCTCTTAACCCTTCAACTTCATTTGAGAGCTTTTCAACCAATTTAGTCATCTTGTTCAGTTGGTCTTGAAGATCACCCTGTTGTTGTTGTGGTGTTCTTCTAGGCCTTGTAGATCCCGCAACTCTTTTTGCCCGTAAAAATGCCTTTGTTGTTCTCAGACTGGCTTTCTTCATTCTTGGTTGTTTTGCTTTTGGTGGTGGTGGTGGTGGTGATTGGTCTGATGATGATGATGATGATTCTTCTTCTGTGTCTGATTCTGATTCTGAGTGAGGTGGAGATGGATCTTTTGGTGGAGAATCCTGAGGAATAGGAGGTTGTTCAGGTGTCGGAGATCTTTCTTTTGGCGGTGAATGCATTTCGGTGTCATGGAACTGATCACCTTGATCTTGGTTTTGGGTCTGATCATCCAAATTTCCCTCTACTGGTTCCTCTATGGTTTTCTCTGTCAAATCTTCTCCTCCTTGACCTTCTGATTCTAACTCTGGAGAGATATTCTCTGTCTCCTTCTGTTTTTCATCAGTCTCTTTGTCTCCAGCTTCTTTCATGAGTATGTCGCCCTCAGCATCTTTATCTTGTTGTTCGGTTGTGGTTGTGGTGTCTGTTGGGGGAATCATGGAAGAACTAGAGCCGACTCCTTGAGCTTGAAGTTCAAGTTGTCGTTGATGAGCCTGTTGTTGTTCCAGGTTGAGACGAGCAGCCAGTTGCATTCTCTTTTGCTCTTCTTTCTCCAGGTTTCGGGTGTCAACGACTACGCTTTTCAGCTTGCCTTTGTCAGTTGAAGGTTCAGATTCAGGTTGTGTAGTTTCATTATCATCATGGCCAGGTTCACGGATGACAATTCCTGTTCGTGGTTGTTGTTGTTGCTCATGGAGAGTTTCCAAACTTAGTTGTTTTGCCAGTTCGAGCTCAGGATCCTCTTGAGCAACATACCTTATTTCATAGTTCCCTCCTTCATCTGTGTCAGTTTCGGTTTCTGAGCCGAATTCTGACCCACTTGCTTCAGATGGTGATGGTGATGGTTCAGGTGTCGGGACTTTCTTCTTGATGACTCTTCTTTTAGGGGTTGCAGCAGGCTTAGACTTTGGCTGTTTTGGATCTTGAGTACTGCTGGATCTTCCAGACTTAGCACCTCTCTTGCTGCGTGTCTCCCTAATGTATCTCGGAACTTCCTCGGGTTCAGTGAATCCTACTTTCCCAGCTTGGAAGGCCAGATCGTAGATTCGGTAGTTCGAAGATGCACGAATCTTGTCAGTCAGAAGATTTTCAGGAATTCTCAGGCCAGTGGTCCTTGGAGTGAATTGAATGGACTTGACGAAAGAAATCTTGTCATCGTCCACAATGCTGTGCTTTGGTTCTGTACGGTCAAACATTCTTTGGTTAAACTCTGGAGTTTTCCCGCAGAGGTGGGCAATGAGCATCTTGGTGAACCTCAAGAACGGAATCATGGTTCGATCTTTAGAACGGATCTGAAAGATGATGTCGCTCATGATAGGATCGGCAAAGTCAATGTTCGTTCTGCTCATCATCCCCCAGAATACTTGCAGATGTGATAGTCGGGGATGTTCATGACCACTCTTTCGACCCGTAACAGATCTGATGATAAGCATGTAGAAGGTTCTCCATGGTTGAGGTAGATTCTTGATGTTGATCTTGGACAATATGATTCTGGAGGACTCTTCTGTATCATACCCAAGCTCAATCATGTAGTCGAGTATTTCAAGCTCTGTCATCATCGGTTCATACACTTCGGAAGTAGGAAGCATGAGAGCTGTCCTGAGAACATCTAGATCAACTTCATATTCTTGTTGTTCTAGAGTGACCGTGAACGAGGCATCATCCAAATTGACCTTTGCAGTGCGCCAAAACTGATGAATGTAGAAGGTTGGGACTGAAGCAGACTTCGTAAGTACTTCTTTGCATGGATGAGCCAATAGAATATCCCTGACGATCCGACAAGAATCTTCAGTAATTCTGAGCTTGTTGAAGTCAATGCGAAGATTAGTCTTGCCCAGAGTCATATCGTAGCCTACTGGAACTATTTCACCAAGTGTCATTAGTGGAAGGTTCTGTGCAGGTGCATTTTCAGCTTGTTGTTGTTGTTGAGCCATTGTGAACTGAAAATGTAATGTCATAAGTTCAAACATTCAACTTGTTAGTTTGTTAGTTAACGTACGAGTTTGATACTTAAGACCATTTCATTTTACATTTTGCATGCAAGTTTCATTAAGCTCGTGAGATGTTTGTTATGACGATGATAAATTGTATGTAATCTAAGACGTAACGTTAAACATTCAAAACACATTATGCAACTTAAATACATCTAATAGATTATACAAACACTAAACATCCACAAGATATTAATGCAATGGCCACATACACATGAATACAAGTCCACAAGAATACAACTTAGTTTTTATAAAGATTACATGTTTTACAAACTTTTCAAAAATTATTCTAAGTGTGATCTCGATAACTTGTAAATCTGTGTTCTCGATAATTCTCCAATTCAGTGTTCTCGATAACATTTGTATTGAGAGTTCTCGATAACTTTCAAGCTTGAAAGATCTCGATAACTTACAAACCAAATGTTCTCGATAACTTTGAAAAGATTTCGATAGGCACTGTTCACAGAATCTCAATAACTTTTGGGTTTTCGAAAACTTCAAGGATCTCGACAAGTTTCTTCGAAATCTCGACAAGTTATAAAAGATCTCGATAACATCAGTCAGAGGTTTTCGATAACTTATCAAGAATTTCGAAGAAATTTCTCGATAACTTTGATTTATCGAAATTTCTTATACAAGAAATTTTGAGATTGTTTGTAGACCTACGTTTGATGAATATTGTTGTTTCCTTGAGTGAACCTGATGCAGTTAAGTACAAAAACAGATTTAAACACATAATCATCAAACATTTACATGATTTCGATAAACATGCATGAACCCTAAATCAGCTAGATCACAAGTAATTTGTGTTCAAGTTGTTTCGTTAATGAATAATAGCAATTCAAGCATATACCAACATATTGTGACCACTGAATTAGAACAAATAACAACACATTAAAAATACCCAAATCAACGAAACCCTAAGAACATCTAGATTCAAACATACATGATATTGAAACCCGGCACAATGTGAGCAGCCATTGGGATGTTTAAGAATACTAACTAACTCATTAATCCATTAATCAAATAAAACAAACATCTCATAAACCAAATTAGCGAAAACCTAGGAGTCATCGACAATTTCAACCGAAACGTTGTTTTTGTGTTTATAATTAATAGTAAGCTAGCATGATTGATAATACTAAATAGGCCACAAAGCCTATGGTTACACATCAAACATCTTTGTTCAACAAGATTTCTATTCTTAGCGTAACTAGTTTCGGACACATTAGGACGCAAATCTTAACCGGTATTTTTTGATTTCTTGAAACACTATCTTAGATGGGTGAAGGATATAAATACTTCGTTTGAAGAATTTATGCAACGGATTTGGATGAATTGTGTAAGGCGTGGGTGATGAGAGAGTGGGTAAATATAGAACATAGTGTCAGAATGAAAAAATGATAAGAATAGAAGGAGATAGGAAGTAAAATATTTAGTAGCTATAACTAAATTAAATGCTAGTAAATAATAAGGTAGATAAAAGATAAAAAGGAGAGGAGAGAAAGTTGGAAGGGGGTGGATGTAAAGTTAATAGTGGTTTTTTAAAGAATTGGTGATTAATGTATTAAGGTAAAGAAAAAGGAAATTGGGAAGAAATATGGTACATTAGATATAAAAAAATAGATAAGCAATATGATATTAATATAAATTATTTAGTAATAAGGTAAAGTTAGTGTAATATTATGTCTGTGTTGTGCGAATAGTCTAAAGGAAATCAGACAGATATTTAATCTTTATGTTATAAATGGGAATTGGAGGAAGTTATTTTATAAACAGTATAGATTGGCTCGTAAAAGGGTTTAGATCTTATAGGAGAGTAATAATTCACGTTTTATTGCTCCCGAAGTTTACACTTAACATTACTATTCACTCATTCTCGAACCTAGACCTATGAAAACAACAGGTTTAGTAAATTAGTTCCATAATGAAGCGTGAAATAGTTGTAGAGGACCTAGTTATTGTTTAAAGTACACCAGTATGGTGAAGATCATCGTTTTGTAGTTATGAAGATTACAGTTTGATACAATGGAAAAGATAAAACTAAAATCTCCCGACACATGATTTTTGGAAAATTATTTTGAATCTTGCAAACTTGTCAGGAATAGCACTGATATGATTAGATTAAAGGAAACATATATTCAACAAGAGTTACTACTTTTAATGAATTTGTAGCCTTTTTAAAACTTGATTAAATGTGTCTATTATTCGTCAAGGAAACTGGATTATTTATAAATGAATAACAATAATATGTGATAGACACAGTTATGTCGCAAGTGTGTTTTAGATATATAACTATGCAGTTACTTAGAACAGAATCCTTCTCCGGTCCTATGTTGCTCTTCAAAAAATCAATATGGAATCCAAGTGCATCTTACTGTGAGTCATATAGACAAATCTAAATTAGTGACCCCGACAAAGTGCTTGGAGGATGACTTAAGTGTTCATTTTGGTCAAGATTCGGTTAAAGATTGGTGAACTTATTGGTTATCAAAGCAAGATGGTGATGAATTGAAGAAGTGCTACATCAAATATCTAGACAACTTTTCACATCCTATCTCCCCTCTTACAAGATGCTAGCCCAAATTTTCCTACCAAAAGAGTAGAAAAGTCGGAATCTCTTTTTGGGGTCTGTTGTCTTCAATCAAGAGGCGTTGGCCAAAACATAATTCGCGACAGAATTCCAAAGGTAAAGAAAACTAGAGCACTTTGGTATTATTTTGGAAGAGATGAAGAAGGAAAAACGAAAAAACTTCTACTCGCCGAAACCGATGTGAAGCACGCAAACACTTGGCAACAGTCACAAAGGCTGGAAACAAACAATCGGTCGAATCGGACTCAGGAAAAGCAGTGTAGAAGCAACACGTGTGACGACCTTCACAATCATCACTTATGATTCGGTAGGAACACAGTCGAGACATTGTGCTCAGTTCTAATATCCGTATATGAGATACTTAGGAGAGGAGAATTGTTGGGAAGTAATATTCAATTAAGATCATATGATTTTAATTATTATTATTAGAACAATTATAACGAAAAACGGATTAAGATTATATGATTTAGTATAATGAAAATATTATCTATGTTTCTGTTCGTATGCTTGATTGTCTGTTTGGCCAATAACGCAACTCAGTCTACAGAAACATACGAGTTATTCTTGTTAGTTAACAAATAATTATTTGTTGGGCTATGTCCTTTTTTTATGATGAATTCGTAAGGGGTAGTTAAATATTTGATGGTTCACATGCAACCAATAATGTGTTCTTATTTAACCTCTTCATATTTGAGTTTAGTAGTTCCTTCACAGAATTAGAATATCAATAAATTTATGTAAATAACCAGCTTGCATAAGGTATTTATTAATTCTACAAGCTAAATATGTTTACAGTACTACACTTTTGGTTTAAAAAATATGCATCATGACTTGGATGTATCCTTAGTTATACTAACGGCCATTTCTCTTAGCATGCAAATCTCGTTTAAACCTCGGTGTTAAAGACCAAAACAATAGGCAATATTCTGCAATTCGGACGCAAGAGTATTCAAGTGGTTTAAAAAATACCAACATTTCTTGCACAGAGTTGGTCGATAGATCACCAATAACATAGATGGGCTAGACTTCTAATACATAGATGGAAGTGTATTAAGATTCAATCTCTTAATGCTGTAGAAAAATGTCTTTTGCGTTTTCATAATGTTTTGACCGAGATTGTGTAATGACAGAGAGTTCAGGTTCATCATACCTCCTGTTCTCACTTACTCCCAACCGAAGGTTCATTTTCCATGTTCTGGCTTGATGAACTTTACTTTCTTCTATGAATACTTTCCTCATGGTCGTGCCGTTGTAGTAGGCCCCTGGTGTCATCAACGATAGAGTTCGGACTCGAGGTCTCTGGGATCTGGTTCACGCTTTAATGTGGACCCAACTCGTTTGTGGTTTCCAAGAGATCATTGAATGCCCCTTTGATGAAATGATTTATGGGGCATCTAAGCGACATATCACCTTCACAATGATCGGGACAAGATCTGAATTAATTAAACTGTTTACATGTTGGGTTATGACTTTCATTTTATGATTTTCTTAAGAGGAAGATATTACGGAGGTTAAGTAAAGCGCTCTAAGAGGTTTGGAACTTGTGTGTATTTATGGAGGATTGAACATAAGAGATTAACTTTAACTATTTGCATAGTAAGACCCTGGCTCATCGTTGGAACGGAACGATCGCTTAGGCAGAAAATTGCACGGATGCTGATTCTGCATGTCGTAGAGAAAATATGAGCTCTGAGCACGATCTGGTTCAGGTCATAGTTCCCTTCTGAAGCGTGGATCAAATCAAGCCATTAATGTATCGGTCTACTCTATCCTCAAAGTGCGTACCGCAATCCGATTGATTTGACAGCACAGCAGGCCCAAGAGCCTCAGTCAATATGGCAAGAAGAGAGAACCCGTCGCCTGATCTAATATATATTTCATGAAATAAAACTAAGAAATTAGTTTTAGATATCTTTGTTGAAAAGTAATGTAACATTAAAAAGAAGTGATATCCAGAACCCATTGTCTAGACCAAGTGCAGGCTATTCCTCGCGCATTTCTTAGTTGCAGTCATTGGTAGGCATCAATTGGTTTTTCTTTCAGTCAACAGTAATCAAGGAACATTACTCAAAACCCAAATGAGATTAGTCATCAAACATCAGACTGTTANAAAACCCTATCTTAGAATGGTGTGAGGATCATAAAATAACTTACGTTTTGAAGATTTATGCAACGGATTTGTGAATTGAATGTAAGCCGTGTGATGTTGAGAGAGAAAATTATGTTTTTGTTTTTGATAAAAAGGAAAAAAAACGGGGGGGGGGGGGGTGTGTTTGGTTTAGGTGAATAGTATTGTAACTTTTAAAACTTGGCAATAACAGACCCTTAACTACATAAATTCTATTCTAAGTCCTAATAAAGTTAATAAACAGTTAAATCTTAACAACTTATAGCAAAACTATCTTCTAAGGCATAACCTACAAGAAATGTCAAGTTAAGTTGACTTAACTAAATTCCGTGAAATACCACCAAAATTAAAAGCAAAAGGAGTCTTTTAATGCAAGTGCACGTCTTTTGAGTAAATTTGAGAAATTTTGACGACCATTCTCCCCCTCAACATTTGGTCGTAAAAATATGGAAAATTTTGAGAGACCAAAGTGTTGAACGAGATCGTGTGCTTGCATTTGTGAACAAAATGAAATAAAATACGAAACGAAATTAAAGAAAATCTTTTTGTTGTTTTTATGGTTTTACAATTTTTTCTTTTTGTTTTTGAATAAATATTTACAAAAGATATTTTTGTTGATTGACTCCATTAATAGTTTTCCAAAAGAGTTTTTAAATCATCTGGAGTCAAACAACGCATACCAATTCGGTGAACGAGTTCAGTAAACCTAGCCGGTGGTAAAGGTTTAGTGAACAAGTCTGCCAATTGGTATTCTGTACCCACGAAGTATAACTCTACTGTACCCTTCTCGACATGCTCCTTGATGAAATGATATCGGAGATCGATGTGCTTAGACTTGGAATGTAGAACCGTGTTGCAGGAAATAGCAATGGCACTTTTTGAGTCACAGTACATCGGAATCTTCTCGAATGAGTAGCCATAGTCCATCAGCTGCGTACGCATCCAAATGATTTGAGCACAGCAGGCAGCCATAGCCACATATTCTGATTCAGTAGATGAGAGTGAAGTGCAGTCCTGCTTCTTAGATTGCCAAGACACAAGCTTGTCTCCAAGAAACTGTAAACCACCAGAAGTACTTTTTCGTGTATCCATACACCCTGCATGATCAGCGTCTGAAAAAGCAATTAGTTCAAAACCAGAATCCTTCGGATACCAGATCCCCATGTGAATGGTTCCTTTCACGTATCGAAGGATTCGTTTAGCCTCATTGAGGTGACGTTCAGTAGGACGCGACTGATAGCGAGAGCACATAAACACAGCAAATACAATATCCGGTCTGCTAGCGGTTAGATACATGAGCGACCCAATAATACTTCGGTATTTTGTGGGGTCTACCATTTTCCCATGTAAATCCGCATCTAACTTAGTGGTGTTTGACATTGGGGTATTGTATGTGTCACAACTGGTCATTCCATGTTTCTTTATTATTTCAAGAGCATATTTTGATTGACTTAGGAAAATACCACGGGGAGATTGATGAACTTGTAATCCTAGAAAGAACGTAAGTTCACCCATCATTGACATTTCAAAATTTAGTTTCATTAATTTTGCAAAAGCATTAGAATACTTTTTGTTAGTAGATGCAAAAATAATGTCGTCTACGTAAATTTGTACGATTAAAACGTCTTCCCCGTGTCTTTGGATAAATAAAGTTGGATCTATCAAACCTTTGGTAAAACCATTAGCAAGTAAGAAAGCAGTAAGTTTGTCATACCATGCCCTGGGGGCTTGTTTGAGACCGTAGAGAGCCTTCTTAAGTCGATAGACATGGTTCGGATGCTCTGGGTCTACAAATCCTTCCGGCTGACTGACGTATACCTCCTCACGTAACTGACCATTCAAAAATGCTGTTTTGACGTCCATTTGGTACACGATCATGTTTTTGTGAGCAGCGTATGCCAGAAAAATCCGTACAGCTTCAAGTCTAGCCACGGGTGCGAAAGATTCTTCAAAGTCGATTCCTTCCTCCTGACTATAACCTTTAGCTACCAATCGGGATTTGTTGCGTATGACATTACCTTCTGCGTCCAACTTATTCTTCCATATCCATTTAAGTCCAATCACATAAACTCCATCCGGTCTTTCAACTAATTCCCAGACTTCTAGTCTCTTGAATTGGTCGAATTCTTCTTGCATAGACTCAATCCAATTATCATGTGTCATTGCTTCCTTGATGCTTTTTGGTTCGGCATGAGAGATGGTGAGTGCATACATGCAGTGTTCGGCATCGGAGTGAAGTTTCTGTCGAGTCATCACTGGAGCTTGGGGATTACCAATAATGTTGACAATTGGGTGATCACGTGTCCAATGATGTGTTGAAGGGTGAGGGTTATGGAACTGCTGCACATTAGTCGATTCCAAGTCCCGTGTTGACGACTCTGGAATATCGGAAAGGTTGGGAGTCGGTGCAAACGGATTAAAGAATGCATTGGGATCGTAATTTGCAGGTTCGGGTACTTCAAGTTGATTCAGATCTTCAGGTGCATTGTATGAGTTGGAGTCTGTCTGTTCATCTGCTGTTGGTGAATCTGTTGGAGGTGCATCAGTTTCTACAGTAGTTGTAGTAACGGGTGTATCAGGCACTGGAATAGTGGCAGTTTGAGCAGCGGAATCGGTGGATACATTTTGTGCACGAATCTCAAAAGAGTCATCAAACAGTGGAGTGAACAGCGTTTCCAATTCTTGACGGGTTAAAGGTAAAGGTGCATCTGAACGATCTGGGAAATTTAAACGGTTAAGTTCGGGTCCTAAGCTGTTGCGCTCAGAAGCCATATCAGTGAGCTCATCAAAATTAGCGTGTATAGTCTCTTGAATCTCTCTGGTCCGACGGTTGTATATCCGAAACCCCTTAGAATTTTCACAATAACCAATAAAGATTCCTACATCAGCCTTAGCTTTAAGCTTTCCAAAGTCATCACGATCGTTGTTCGGGTAACATAGTGCACCAAAGACATGAAGGTGTTGAACATTGGGCTTACGTTTGTGGACAAGTTCATATGGTGTGCGATTGTGTCGTTTGTTGATCATACATCGATTCTGGGTATAACATGCTGTTGAGACGGCCTCTGCCCAAAGATAGTCTGGTAGTTGTGCATTGATCAGCATTGTGCGGGCGGCTTCCACTAAAGTACGGTTTCGTCTTTCGACCACGCCATTTTGTTCGGGAGTCCGAGCAATAGATGTTTGATGAACAATACCTACCTTCTCAAAATAATCCCGAAGGGTTTGATTCTTGAATTCAGTTCCATTGTCTGTTCTGACGGTTCTGACGGTGTTTCTAAGCTGAACTTGAATTTTGGTGAGAAAAGTGACTATCATGGATGGAGCTTGGTCTTTAGTACGAAGAAAGTAGACCCAAGTCCATTTTGAGAAGTCGTCTACTATGACAAGAATGTAACGTTTCCCGTTGATCGTTTGTACTCTCATTGGTCCGCACAAATCCATATGTAATAGCTGAAGAACATGATCCGTACTGGGTTCTTGTTTTGAAGCAAAATGTGCACGTTTGCTCTTTCCTTGTTCACAAGCAGGACAAAGGTGATCTTTAGCGTATCTGAATCTGGGGAGTCCTTCAACCAATTTGTGTCGAGCCAGATCAGTCATGGTTTTGAAGTTGAGATGTGACATTCGTTTATGCCATAACCATGATTTTGTAGATTCGGCCTTAGAAAGTAAGCAGATGGGAGAGGAAGCAATCATATCAGACATTGAAATGGTATAAAGACTGTTGCTGCGAGTGCCGGACATTAGATCGTTCCCTTGTAGATCACGTACGAAACAAGTTTTCTCCCTGAATGCAACTTCTAAGTCACCGTCACAAAACTGACCGACTGAAAAGAGATTGTGACCAAGACCTTCAACATAGTATACACGGCTGATTTCAATATTCCCACTGACATAATCTCCATACCCCATAATAGCAGCGAAGTGATCATTCCCGAATCTGACAGTACCAATGAACTTTGATACAAAGTTTCTTAACAGTTTGAGATCGCCTGTCATATGTCGGGTACATCCGCTATCAACAATCCAGAGAATGATTTGCACCACCTGCATCACACGAAGGAGACGACGATGGCACAATGGTAAGGGTGGAACCCGATGAAGTAGTGGGTTCCGGTTGGTTAGAAACACATGATATAACAACTTTAGGAATCCAAGCAAAATTATGCATCTTAGTTAACCAACGCTGCCACTTCCAACTAGATTGCGCTTTCTTCTTAGTGAATTCGCTAAGTGAAGGCAAGTTCTTAGGATTGCTGGGCTTAACTACAGGGGTAGCAACTACATCCTCAGAAACTACAGGGGGCGTTAATCCTAGCTTAGATTTGGAAGCAGTAGTGGGCCTAGATTTTTTGCCTTTTGTAAGTTTCTTAAGACGTGTTAAAAGAGAAGTAGCAACACACTTAGAGTGATCACCAGATAGCATAGATTTACGACAAAACACACAAGATGCATTAAACGATAAAGAAGTACGAGATACATCATTCGTTACAGACAGATTCGGATTACAAGTTGCCAAATCACAATCTAAATCTATAGTAACATGATTATTATTCAAATTCCTAGGGTGAGCTTCTACTTCCATAGCTTTTAAGTTCTCTCTCTTACGTCGCAAATTCCTATTCTTCTTTTTCTCTTTTTGGTGCTTGGATCTGCTAACGCTAGGAGGGATAACTAGTCCTGGAGAGGTGGAAGAACTCATGTTAGAATTATGAATAGCTGTATCGTTACTAGTGTTATCTGTCCTATGTTTTTCTGGTGCAACAATCTTAGTATTTGCAGACTTTTTCTTTTCAAGATTTCTAATTTTCTCCTTCAATTCAATAATGATGTGCGTTTTGTCCTGAATTGTGCTGTCAAGCTTTCGGTTTAAGTAGAAATATTCATCTCGACTCTTTTGCCAAAAATCTGTTACTTCTTGCAATTCAGCAATCTCTTTTTCATATTTAGAAATCTGACTTTTAAGTTCCTCATTTTCATTTGAAAAAGATGTCGAAGTTTTAAGATTTTGCAATTCAAGTTCAAAAACAAGACTTTGGTTTTGACACCATTCTAGTTTTTTGTTGAGTTGAAAGATTTCATCTGAAAGTTTTTTCTGCACATCATCATTTTGTTGTCGGAGACTCATGTTCTCATTTTTTAATGTCTCAACTGTTTTATTCAACAACCCAATATCATCACAGTGTTCAGAAACAAGCATATCAGTACCACATTCATAAAGAGAATTCATTACCACAGATATAATATCATAATTGAGGACACGTTCCATGAGACGATCATTTTCATTTTGCAAAAATTGATTTTGACGTTGATAAAATGAAATTGATTTTTCTGTTTCTTGAAAAATATCCATCATTGAAGACACTTCTTTTTGAAGATCCTGTTCCCAGAGTTCAGCACATAATCGTAGATGTTGAACGTGAGGTAAAAATTGTTTTTGAAACACCTCTCGCCGTTCACGCTCATGAGGAGCAATAAATGTGAAAACAGTGATTTCTGAATTACGATCAACAGCATCTTGTAAAAATTCAATATCTTCCATAAACGTTTGGAAATACCGAAGTATCTTGCACGTTTTAGGAAGAGGTTGAACATTTTCTGGTTTAGTTAAAAGACCATTGTTTTGAACTACTGGTGTGAGGGAAGCTTTATAAGAAGGAAGATCTTCTGGTAATATAAAATACGGTTGTTCAACATTCTCTTTTTGAGGTGTAAAAGTTTCATTGATAGAAGGCATTTTTGAGTAATCAAAAGGTTTGTTGAAATCAACATTTTCCATTTTAGATCGAGTCTCGTCCTCTATTTCCAATTCTTCCTCACGATCATAAACAACAGCACGAATAACAGTGTCATCAAAGAAATGGTTTGCACTATATATCTTCGGAATCTCGGTGAGTGCTTTATTTAGAAAACTGGGTGATTCACTACCAATGGCAAAACCATGGCCGGTGTTAGACCGTTTTACAGAAAGTTTATGAATGGTTGTAATTGAATTACCAGTTTTATATACAACATTCTGAAACTCTTTGAGTTGACTCGTCAATTCAACAATTTCATCTAAATATGATTTAACTCTATCCCTTGAAATCTGTTTATGTTCCTGAAAATCCGCTTGACAAGTTGACAACTCATTTTTGGTTTGCAAAATGACATCTTCGAGTTGAGCAACTTGTTGTTTATGTACAAAAGCTTGTTGTTCAAGTTGTAAAGCTAAATCATTTTTAGATTCCATTATGTTGCCAATTTGAAATTCGAGATCCTTTTCACGACGATAAGATTCTTTAAAAGCATTTTCAAAGCTCTTTTCGTTATCAATGAGTTTAACAGCGTTATTTAATTGTATATTCAAACACTCGAGATCCCTAGACAATGATGCATTCTTCTCTTTCAATCTCGCATTTAATTCTTGACATTTTATATTTTGAGATTGACTGGCCATGAGAAGTGTCCGAAGGTCTGAATCTGGATCAGTCATAGAAGCAAGGGGTTTAAGATGAGCATTGTTGTCGTTTACATGATTAGTGTGAGAATCATCAATTGAGACATCTGAGTTAATTTGATCATCATCAAATGTAACGACTGTGTCCAATTGATAATTTTCGTCTGTAGAGAACAATGCATCATTTTGAACCGATTGTTTCGATGTAGATGCAGATGCAGATGGGGTGACAATATCATGTATAAGGCATGAATTAAAGTCGTTTACCTGAGACAGAGTGTCAGAATCATATACTGGACCTGATTCAGTGATGTGGAGTTCCTGCATGTTGGCCATAAGCATAACAGCAGCATTAGCTTCGAGATCTTCCATGTCATCATCAGACTGAGCATTGGCCATGAAGCTGTTGTCATTCAGTTTATTTGTGCCTCTAGCTTCCTCTTGAAGAGCTAATAGAAGTTGCTGTTTGTGGTACTTACTGCCCTGAGTTCTTGGAGAAGGACATGCAGTAGCCATATGACCGACTCCATTGCAGTTAAAGCACTTAATGATCTGATTCCCTGATGTATCATTCACATTATCCCCAAAATCAACCTTCTTCTGAGATGAACCAGAGTTGTTCCTGAAGCTTCCTCCATTGTTGTTAAACCTCTGTCCAGAACTATAACCTCCAGAATTGAATCTCCCACTGTTACGGTTTTGAACCTCAACACGGCCATCATAAATTACAGCTTGATTCCTTGTATTAGACGATGGTCGGAGACGATTGTTGGACTTGTTAGAAAATTTACTGAAAGCTCTAGCAATGAGTGCTATTCCCTGATTAAGGCTGTTGAAGTCCTCGTCATCATCATCATCATGTGATTGGTACAAGGGATCATTGTTGTGTGATAGGTCAAGTTGTGTTGGTTGTTGTTGTGAAGAGAGATCATAAGATGAAGTCTTATTCTGAATAGGGTAATTGAAGTGATTCTGTTCAACTGAGTAATCGGGAAGTTGCATAGATGAATTCGGAACATGTGAGTGAGCAACCAATGCTAATGAGTTTGATGTTGGATACGGTGAAAGGGTTCCTCTCCGAGCACGGTCTTTGTTCACTTCTGACTCATGATGTTTGAGATAATCATACAACAATCCATAAGGTGCATCATGAAGATTCTTTGCCTGACGAACAAATGTCACATATCTTTGCCAATCCGGTCCAAGACACCCAAGAAACTTAGTGTTAACGGCAATCTTTGGTAGTGTGATGTTGTGTTTGTCGAGGTCATTTATGATATTTGTGAAGCGGTGATAGTATGATTCAAGTGATTCCATTGGCTCTATCATGAAGTGTGTGTATTCCATGTAAAGTTTGGATTCCATATCCTCCTGATTCAATTGAGTTCCTTCCATTAGTAGATGAACGTGTTCCCACATGGCCTTAGCATTTTTCTGAGCATCAACACTGCAAAAGATAGGATTTGGTATGCTGTGAAGGATGTAACTCATGGCATATTCATCCGCTTCCTTATGAAGAATTTGTTCAGCAGTGAGACGTGTTTCAGGTAAAGCAGTTGAAGACTCAGGTCTAGGCGGAACAGCATTGTCATTAGCAAGAACAGTGTTGAGAGGTGGTACAAATGGACCTTCCATGATAACCTTCCTAAGGTATCTGCCATGGGGTTTCTTGAGATCAAGAAATCTAAGGAATCGGCTTGACCACTAAACATAGTTACCCGGTGTCAACATTGGTGGTGTGTCAAGTGAACCTGCTTCATGCCTCCATTGTTTAGTAGTAATGACCTCACACATCTGATCAAACCAGTGAGAATGTTTTGGCGTTGGAGTAATTTGTTGTAGCGTTGGTAAGGGTTGAGGTTGAAATTGATGCATCATGGCATGTTGCTGAGAATACATTTGATTTGGCTGTGAATATGATTGTGCATTTTGTTGATATTGTTGTTGCTGACGAAATTGTTGCAGTTGATGATATGGTTGCGCTTGATACGGGTTAAAGTATGGTGGTTGAGACATGATTGATAACTTGTGGTTTATGGATCTTGTAGAAGGTATAGTACAAAAGCTTAATCCCCAAAAGTAACTAAGATTACGATGCTTGGGAATTGGAAGATTTCGATAAACAGTTAAAGTTCAAATAATCCCAAGAAACAAAAGTTCTCGATAAACCAAGGAAGATTTCGATAACTCGCGTTATTCTCGATAAAGGTAAGTTATCGAGAAATGTTGGAGACAATTATCGAGATCTTTGGTGAAAGTGAGACAGAGTTTCTTTTCGATGGCACTTCAGTTAATTTTGATAGAATTATAAGATTTCGAAAACAAGAGATTGATTTCGATAACTTATAAGGTTCTCGATAACCTAAGTTTTCGATAAAAGAAATCCAAAGTTTCGAGATTATACAATAACGAAACTATCCAATATGTCGAAGTGTTTTCTTTCTTATACAAGAGAGAAAAGCACTGAGTAAGCAACCAAAACACTTAAGTAACAAGAACACAAGTTCTCGATAAAATAGGGTTTTATGTTCTCGATAAAATGGGGTTTTGAAACTTCTCGATAAATGAGGGTTTTATGGTTCTCGATAAATAGCAAAAGTACATACGATTCTTGTCTTGTGCAAAAGCTATCCTAAAACGAGTTTTTAACCCAAGATTCTTGTACAACTAGCATTAAAATGATAAAATCTTAATGAAAGTTGCAAACTTGAACTTTTTATACAAAATTTTACAAATTTTGATAAAAAGTACAACTTTTGTTCGAATCAAATAAACCAAAAAGGTTGAAACTTTGTTGTTTGGTTTTTAACACAAGTTTGATGTCAAATATGTGATCAAAACACAAAAGAAGCAAGAAAGTTTGAAGCTTTTTGAGATTAACGAGCTAAAAAATGAGTTTTAGGGGGCGTAGAACACAAAACAACGAATCAATACCTTCTTCTAGCGATTGATACCACTTGTTAGGTCACCATATTAGTAAACACAAGCATTCAAATGAAAGAAATGAGATGAGAGATAGACTTGGTTGATTAAGATCAATATGAAAGATGAAAGAACAAGAGTTTCCTTAAGATATGAAATTAACCAACAAAATAAAAGAGTTACATAGTGTCCTATTTATAGGAGGAGGATAGGGCAACACTCCCTTCCTTCCCTATCTTCTATGTCGTGGGCTTTCAAGGCCCATTGGACACTTATTGGACTCGTCTTATAACTATACGAGTATTAAGCTAAAACGTAAATAAAAGTGATAATACTAGCAACCTATTACATTTATTAGAATGACCGAGACTTGACTGAATAGTTGAAAACTATGATCCTAACAGTGTTGCATACGGAATTAGTGTGTGTGCTTGCTGATTATTGCTATGGTCCATATGTGTCATTTACTTTAAACCTATAGACTTACGAGCGTTAGCTGACTTTTAGCATGTTTTTCAGGTGCTTAAGATGTATATGTTGAAGGCAGGGCATGGAATTGGTCATAAGAATCCTAAGTGGTACACAAGCGTAACTCTGAAACTTTGGGACAGTTATGTAACTGGGCCGTACTTTATTTAAAACTTGAAACTTATGTATGACTCTTGACTTAATTTATGTAATGGATTTTAAAACGGATTTTTAATCCGTTCTCTATATCTTTGTGTTGTGATTCCTATTTCGTAGCACCCAAAACATGTATGCTTCCGCGAATCTCTATATTTTGGGTGTTACACAAGAGCAAGGAAAACTTAGAAATGAAAGATTCTAGTTGAAGCAAAGTTGATTCAAGTGTATTTCGTTTTTAAAAGTGTGGTTTCAGTTAGTGTATAGTAGCTTTCTTATCAATCATGTTATAAGACTTTTTGCCTCACTCAAATTTATTTTCAATTTATATCTCAATCAATATATTGTCATGTCTTTCGATAAAAAAAAGAGAAGAAAACTCTGAGCACGTGTAGTGAACTGAACTATTGATTCATAAAGCCGTTGTTCACACATATATTTCTAGCGTTTACCATTGTTTGTCGTCTAAAAGAAATTCACCGCTACATTATATTGATCAGTGCTTCATCATACTGATCCACTGCAATGTAATGTGACTTTATAATAATAATAATACCATTCCACTTCATTCAACTTGTTTTATCATTGCATCATCGTATCCTCATGTACATCCTACTGGTACGGTTTAATCTCAAACTTGCTAATCTTTCTAGGTAGATACTATCAAGAACACTGTTTGAATGTGAACAATCAATCCACAATCTAATCTTGAACCCTCTATTTATTTACAAATCCCCTTGCATATAGGCTTTCAGATCACACATCAACTTTTGATTGTAATTTTACCATTATTTTGTGTATTGTTTGGATATTAATTTATCATCATCAGCTTGAATCACTAGAGAATTTAAATATTAACGCAATCATAGTGTATGAAATGGATGACAAATTATCTTTATCAACTACTTATAGTTACACTACAAGAAAAAAGGCCTATAGTGACGACAGGAAAATCGTCACTAAAGGTGGAAAAATCATCACTAAACTGGTTTAGTCACGAAAATCAAGGTCGTCACTTGTCGTCACTATAGCTCCGTCACTAAGTTAATAGTGACGATATTGGAATTTGACACTAAATTTAGTGACGAGCTAAAGTCGTCACTTATGGGTGTGTGACAACCCATTTCGTCACTTAATTTCATCACTACAGTGGCTAAAGTCGTCACTATTTGTTGGAATTAGTGACGAACAAAAGGCGTCATTTTTTAACGTCCGATAGTGACGAAATACATCATCACTAACTGTTGTTCCCGCCTCTAGCAATTACTTGTTTCGTCTCTAGAATATGTGCAATAAAATGTTGACAGTGGTCCCTATTACAATTTATTAGAACAAAATAGAATAAAACTTTGTAACAACAAAAGTCTAAAATATTACTTCCATTAGTACAATGTAAACTTCGTTCATGCAATCAATACAGGCACGATACTACTGTAACAATGTATTATCACTATCAACATATAACAACATGAAATATACAAAAACAGAAAACCTTCCAGATGCTCACGCCTACTATCACTAGACATCTGATCTGGTATCTAAACCGGTCTTTTTCAACATTCTTTAGGACCCCAACCATCTGAATTACAATATACATGTTTTCATGAGACTTACCAGATAACTCTGATGTAATGCACTTTATTCATTCAGTAAGTTGTATCGAAGTGGTACATTACCTTGCAAGCAAATTATAGCACCATACCTTAAACAAACATACTAAAGCAAAAATATTACACTTTTATGAAATAGTGTCATCTAATAATTTTATATATATTTACAAGTCATACCAGTAATGAGGCAAGCACTGTCTACAGAGAACACACAATCCCAAACCCAAGGATCTTACTGCTGTATCAACCTCTGGAACCTTGATTGACAGACATTTACCAACAACATCTGTATAAGATACACCATTGATCTATATAACTTTAAAATCATTTTTGTATCATGTGTCAAAATATATAAGAATGACCCGACCTTCTTTGACCCAATTAAAAAACCAAACGCACCCGTCTGTTTTTAAAAAACAATAGCCGACCCCTACATGTTAAAAGTTTAAAGGTTTGATATTGGGTTTAATGGAGTATTCAGGTGTCCAAGATATGGTTACAAGGAGATGACATATACCTTTAATAAGAACTAACTTTGATAACATTAACGTTTCCTCCTAAAATTCAACACAACTTGACGCATTCAAACTCTTTTTAACATTTTCACCAATAATCTATTAAGCATAAATCTACATAGGCATGTTTCAACAAAGTTACAAAAAAGGGTCATACCTTTCCAGAACCTAAGGTATCAACAGTTCACAATAGGGCCATCTATACAACGGTCCAGTCGCCTGCAAATGGTTTCATTGGATTAGTGTGATGCTGACGTCCCCAGCCACATCAAAATAATGTGAATAACGTTAACAACTTACCTTTTTATGCTCCAACCTTTACCTTTTAACAAGCCTGCTACAACATTTGTACCTGTAATCAGATGGGCAAAAAAATAGTCAAACAGGTTATGTTATGGTACATGTCAAAAAGGATTAGATTGGGCTCAAGTGTTTATGCATAAAGAAAACAAGGTTATAACTTGAGTGCTGATAGTTTTATTAGACTAGTCTACGTATAAGACTACCAAAGTGTGTTGATCACATGGACGCTAAACTTGTGGATGTTGCTTCTCCCTGGACCAACAACCATGATTTAACATTAGTTATTGAAATAGTATCCAATATATATTAATTATCAGTATAAAGTATACATAACTCTTGGACTTGGCCTACTCTTACTGTAACAAAGAAAAAGACTCGAGATAAAATATCATTACTTTCATTTGAATCTATGATGAATACAAGGTGACCTTAAATCTAAATAAATTAAATAAGCACTTATAAATACTCACCAAATATGTTGCAGATTCCTTCCTTGTTTTTACTATTAATGCATGTTCCCCTTTCCCGCATACTGCAAATACGCATGCAACTTGCTCGTCGGTAGAACTTGTTGCCCTGTGGATTTAAATTTGTAAACCAGAACACACGACATGAGAATTACTCTTAAAATTAAGAGACATTAAGATTCAATAATCATGCATATAGTATTCACACCTATGAGTACCAATGAACCTACAAGCCCACAATACTTTGTGATTGTCTCCAACTTTCGAGTTCTGTAATTAGCTGCATATATTGCAGGTAGGTTATATTCAAGAAAGTTATCATGCACAAAGAAGGCTATTACCCGATGGTATCAAGATCCTCTCAAGTTCATTTTGAACTAGATAGATCATGTTAAGTTTTTGTGAGTATGATTTTGAATTAAAGTAAAGTAAATGTTCTACATTAGAGGGCCCACTTTTATTTCCTCCTCACAAAAGCTTCAACATGATCTATCAAGTTCAAATTGAACTTGAGAGGATCTTGTTCCACCCCGATGTTACCACATAAGATGAAACATGAAAATGAGATGATGAACTAGTCAAATGATAATTTTTTTTAGAAAGGCAACATTTTATAAAAAACACAAAGAACAAAAGTATAAAACAAGGCATCCCCTTAATTAATCAAGCCAATTAAAAGGAGGACCCAAAATATAAAACAAACAAAGCTAACATGAAATACCCAATATTAAACCACAACTACACTGTCACACAAATCATGGTACAGCAAAAAAAGAACACCCATTTGGCACATGGTCAGCAGTGAGACAATGATATCCAACAGTATAACAAAATGCCAAAGACACCAAATTGAGAACCCATATATCTTGTCCCAAACAGGCCTAATGCAGCCCACTTTTCAGCAACCTTAAACCTACTGTCCCAAACATGCAATTGCAGCCACATCTCAAACCTTACTTTGCTGTACATCTCAAAACCTTACTTTGCTGTCCCAAACATGCAATTGCAGCCACATCTCAAACACCTTAAAACAAAACTTTGCACTACTTGCTGCACACTGAGACTCACAAAACACACAGCAGCCATCACACCCAAATGACTACAGAAAAGCAACGACAACCTCAGATTTTTTAACTGCACTTCCTAGGATCTTGTAACCACATTTGCCAGTCAATAGCTTTCTTTTTTGATCTTCTGGTAATCCAGTCAAAACTCTTAAGTTGTGGCAACAATGAGACAGCACAAATGATAAACATTGTTGGGAATTCTTCTGAGTGTGAATTCCACTGATGGTTGCTGCTGAAGGGAATCTGCTGAAGACCAGATTCTGCTGATGAAGTATTACTGCTGAAGACATAGTTCAGCATGTTTAGTTTCTGCGGACTTAATAAAACCGCGTATTATGTAATGTAGTTAGGATATGCATGAGTTATATTAGGAAAAGATAATGCATA
>LBNU01026364.1:52119-69476 GCA_014162995.1 Artemisia annua | reverse complement strand
GTGGCTTAACCTTTTACAAGTTGACACTTAGCCCCTTAATCTTCCAAATTACGTGAATACAAAGCATAAACTAGAGATACGACGCTATTTAACTTTCTAAAACTACAACTTGAGTCCTTGTAACTTTGAGGTGATGTGTAGACGAGCTTTCCAAAGATCTTCAAAAGCATAAAAGTGATCACTTGCTCGGATTTAGAAAGTTTTAGCTTCATAATCATCTTTGAGCTTGATTAAGCGTCTCTACTTTCTTGAGCCTTTCAGAAATAATTTGTCTTCACGGGCTTTTCACAAGTAGATTTCATCTTTTACTTCACTTTCAAACTCTTTTCCACATCTCGTGCTCGTTTTGGGCTTTTAGGTTGCTTTTCATGTTGTTTTTGCAATATCCTTACCTGCACAGTCATAAACACAAAAACACGATATCTTTGGCTCTGAACGTTAGTTTTTGGTCTATAATAGTCTAATAATGGTGAATAAAAGATATGTGAATAAGCACATATCAAGGTCCAAATGAGAATAGAGGTTACCATGGTACTTTACCTAAATGCAACAAATGTCAAACCCATCATAACCCAGGAAACTGCCCAAAACCGTGTACCAACTGTGGAAAGGTTGGTCATCAAGCAAAAGAATGCAAGTCTCCGCGTGTGGCGGATAATCAGAAACCTCCAGTGACATGTTTTGGCTGTGGAGAAGTTGGGAATTACATGAATAAATGTCCAAAAGGAAAGAATCAAGGTTCGGGAAACCAAGGTGGAACAGCTACAGGAAGGGCTTATGTTATGGGAGGAGGTGATGTCAGGGAGGATCCGAATGTTGTTACGGGTACGTTTCTCGTCAATAATCGTTATGCAACCATTTTATTTGATTCAGGAGCCGATAGAAGTTTTGTTTCTATTACATTTGCATCATTACTCAACATTGAACCAACTACACTAGACATTTCCTATCACGTCGAACTAGCTAATGGGCCTTTAGTTAGCACCAACACCGTTATCCGCGGTTGCACTCTCAATTTCCTAAATCATCCATTCAATAAAGACCTCATGCCCGTAGAACTTGGTAGTTTCGACATTGTTATCGGTATGGATTGGTTGTCTCGACATCGTGCAAGAATCATTTGTGATGAGAAGGTTGTTCACCTTCCTTATGACGGTGAAACTTTGGTTGTTCGTGGGGAACGAAGCGGAACTAGGCTCAGTATCATATCATACATCAAGACCGGAAAATATATAAAGAAGGGTTGTTATGCATTTTTGGCTCATATTACGGAAAAGAAGTCGGATGAGAAACGACTTGAAGATGTACCAATTGTTAAGGATTTTCCAGAAGTTTTTCCGGACGAATTGCCAGGACTTCCACCTAAACGTCAAGTCGAATTTCAGATCGACTTAGTACCAGGAGCTGCGCCAGTTGCGCGAGCACCTTATCGACTTGCACCTTCAGAAATGCAAGAGTTGTCAAACCAATTGCAAGAGCTATTGGATAAAGGATTCATTAGACCGAGTTCTTCGCCTTGGGGAGCACCAGTTTTGTTTGTAAAGAAGAAAGATGGATCTTTTAGAATGTGTATTGACTATCGAGAATTGAACAAGTTAACGGTGAAGAATCGTTACCCACTTCCAAGAATCGACGATTTGTTCGATCAGTTACAAGGTTCCAATTATTACTCCAAGATCGACTTACGATCCGGTTACCATCAGTTAGGAGTACGGGAAGAGGATATCCCGAAAACAGTCTTTAGAACTCGTTATGGTCATTATGAGTTCCAAGTAATGTCGTTCGGATTAACCAATGCACCAGCTGTGTTCATGGACCTCATGAACAGAGTATGTAAACCATATCTAGATAAGTTTGTGATTGTATTCATTGACGATATCTTGATTTACTCGAAAAGCAAAGAAGAACACCAAGAACACCTCAAAACGATCTTAGAACTGCTCAAGAAGGAGCAATTGTATGCCAAATTTTCGAAGTGTGATTTTTGGATACAAAGAGTACAATTTCTTGGCCATGTCATTGATAGCCAAGGACTACAAGTGGATCCAGCAAAGATCGAGGCAGTAAAAGGTTGGGCTACGCCTAAGACTCCTACAGAAATTCGCCAATTCTTAGGACTTGCCGGATATTACAGAAGGTTCATCGAAGGGTTTTCTAAAATAGCAAAGCCGTTGACCAAGTTGACACAAAAGAACCAGAAATATTAATGGGAAGAGAAACAAGAGTCTGCTTTTCAGTTGTTGAAACAAAAGCTTTACAGTGCGCCAATTTTGGCACTACCAGAAGGTGTTGAGAACTTCGTGGTATATTGCGATGCATCACATAAAGGACTTGGAGCTGTGTTAATGCAAAATGAGAAGGTGATAGCTTATGCATCTCGACAGCTCAAGAAACACGAGAAGAATTACACTACACATGATTTAGAGTTGGGTGCTGTGGTTTTTGCACTCAAGATTTGGAGGCATTACCTTTATGGTACAAAGTGCGTAGTATTCACAGACCACAAGAGTTTACAGTATATACTTGATCAAAAGGAACTCAATATGAGGCAACGTCGTTGGCTAGAATTGCTTAGTGATTACGACTGTGAAATTCGATATCATCCGGGGAAAGCCAATGTTGTGGCTGATGCACTCAGTCGGAAGGAACGAATCAAACCACTAAGGGTTAGGTCATTGGGAATGACAATTATTTCTCCGTTACCATCAAAAATTCTTGAGGCTCAGATTGAGGCACTCAAGGAAGAAAACCGACCAAGTGAGAAAATCTATGGTATGCCGGAGAATAAGAATGGTTTTGTGAAGAGATCGGACGGAGTATTATGTTTCAAGGACAGAAGTTGGATACCTCTATACGGTGGAATACGAGAATTAATTATGCATGAATCACACAAGTCGAAGTACTCAATTCATCCAGGATCTGATAAGATGTATCAAGATCTCAAGAGACTTTATTGGTGGCCAGATATGAAAGCCGAAATAGCTAAGTATGTTAGCAAATGCCTTACTTGTGCTAAAGTTAAAGCCGAGTACCAAAAACCATCAGGGTTACTTCAACAACCGGAAATTCCACAATGGAAATGGGAATGCATTGCAATGGATTTTATCACTAAATTACCCAAGACATCAGGTGGTTACGATGCTATTTGGGTGATTGTAGATCGCCTCACCAAATCAGCCCACTTTATACCAATTAGAGAGACTTACTCCATGGAACAACTCACTAGACTTTATATCAAGGAAATAGTCTCGAGGCACGGCGCACCAGTTTCCATCATTTCCGATAGAGATAGTCGTTTTACATCAAACTTTTGGCGATCATTGCAAGATTCATTTGGGTCTAAGTTAGACATGAGCACTGCATTTCAATTCAACATTTCATGTAAACAGGGTTTACGGGTATTCCTTTGACGAGACCGGGTAGGTTAAGTCACATTGTCATTCATCGTACATTTCATAGACTAGGGTTAGTCTACATTGCATCACGACATCATTTGCATTCTATCCCACTCGTAGATATATATTTTCAAGTTATACTTATTTATTTATTTGTATATAAATAATAAGACAAGTTATTAGTTTTTAACCTAATGTACCAAACAAATTCCACTAGGGCACTAATATATTTTTATATTAGTTGTTTTTCCACTAAGGTTATAAAACTATATATTATTTATTTTTGGTGGTTAACCAAATAATAAACCTTTACTTGAACTTATAGACATAATAAATTGTATTAACAAAGAGATACCTATCAAAATACCTAATGTTTATGAAAATTATATTTTTATAATTTTTACAACTTTGTTATCTCCCGGTTAGTCGCGTTATATTTTATTTTTAATTAACCCGGTACCCGATAACGCTAAAAATACAAAACTATGCACTAAACGGTACCCCATAAAATCAAAGTGGGACAAAAGTATTACAAGACCACCACCTCTTGTGAGGTGGCCGGCCATAGGGGTCCTCATGGACACTTGTGTCTCCAAAAATTTCCCAAGTATTCCCACTATCTCATAATTTACTAACACATTTGCATGCATAAGAAACTTAGATCAAAAAAATTCTCTCTTCCTCTTGCTTGCTCTCCCTAGTTCGTTCCATATTCAAAGACAAAGAAGGACAAAAAATTTTCAAGTACCAAGTATTTTACAAGACTTAGAATACATCCATTACAAGGTTTTGCAATATAAACCTATGGATTGTTAGGTTTTTCTACATAAAAGTTATAAGGTTTTCAAGTAAGTTCATCACCAATTTTTACAAGTTCTACCACATTTTCCTTGCTAGGTTTATGTACAATTATTATTTTGAACTTCCATGTTGAAGTCTATACCACAAAAACCTAAATTTCTATCATTTTATGTGTAAAATGAATTCCTTATGAAACCTTGGTGAAATGATTGAAATGGTGATGTTAGGGAACCCATGACACCCTAAGAAGGTGTATGGTAGATTAAGGGATGAGTTGGTGTTGTTAGTAGTGGATTTGGACATGTACAAACTAGGTAAAATCATTTTTGGAACCATATGTTAACCTTCTGTCCCTATTTTAAATATTGGAAAAATTCAGCGAGCTTTGGTAAATTTTGGACTTAAGATATAGAAAATACATCCTTAGATGAAACTATGGCCTTTTGAACCGCTAAAAACGGACTTATAACGAAGAAATTATGCCAAAAAAAAAATACTACTAGACTTATACATTTTCCGGAAATTTGTTTGCTGATGTACGAATTTACTTGGTCAAAAACGAGCCTTAGACCTTTTCAAAACTTGCCAAACTATTGAAAATATGTTAGTATACCTTTTTACCTTTCCGGGGATATAAAGAACTTGAAAATCGGCCTTATAACGAATTAGTTATGATTTTACGAAAGTTATTATTTTCACTAATAAACCACCAGCACTTACCCAAAAATTTTCTAAGTATACCTAGAAACACCCATGTTGAGAGCTATTTTCCCGTCAATTGACTCAGTTTTGGAGTTTTGGACCCCAAGGAACAAACGTTAGAGCACCTGGCCTAGTTTTCAAATCAAAAAGCCGTTTATCATTTAGACTTAAAATGAGTAATCTACAGCTATCCAAATATTCATAAAAACTGCCCAGAAATGGCAGCTTTAGCCTAAAAATACCATACTTCTCGACCATTTAGCATAAAATCTAGACACTTTGAGCAAAACTTCACTCCTGAACATTTTGAGGCTTGGTGCTAAGCTTTCCAAAAATACAAATTTTACTTCCTAACTCTCAATATTCACTGTTTTACAACTAGTTTTCCGAAGCCATTTTTAACCGTATTTCAAAAATTACTAAGTGTTATATTTTACGTCTAAAACCTATATTTCACTATATTTCACTATATAACTATTATTAAATTATTAGTCTATATGAACATGTAATATTCACTATGACCTTATACCGAAGTAAAATTATATTTCGACAACAATCTATTTGAATACAAACGGACGTGGTATAGATTATAAGTGCAAGTGCATACATAAACATTTCATAATTAAATTAGATACTTGCATTCATTTTAGGTTGCGATTAAGGAGATTGGCACCTCTTTCTTTCAAGCTCATACATTCCGTTTGTACCATTCCTTTGAGGTGTAGTTGTTCATAGCCACCGTATGCATTCTATATGTTTTTCAAATCCCACGGGGGAGAATAACTTTTTCATTTTTGTACGGACCTAAGTATCAAAACTCAAGATACAATGTTAAGTTACCACATTGCCTATGAAAGTTCCCCTTATCATGAACCCGTTAATCGTGATAGGAGGTGAGTTGGATAGATTATTGGGGGTGACGCCTCCATCGTGTTGGGGTACGACAGTCAAAGCGAATGCATTTCATTTTTTATTATATTAGGTGTCTGGCAAAACACTCTTTAGGGGCATCACATACAGTCAAGCTTCGGGGTCATGAGCTTAAGGGCTATTGTACTATTTTCCATTTATCATGTGACGGGTAGTCATACATATATACTTATGGTTTCCGTATAACATTCATTTTTATAAACCTATGATTTCTCACCAACATATTTTTGACGTTTTTGGCAATGTATTTTCAGGTAACTAATGTAACAACATGTGACATGCATTGGACCAACATGGAGTCGAGGGTCGACGCGTCTCACTGTTTTATTTCAATGCACTTATGAATCGTTTGATCTTGTTGTTTATATTTTCAATAAATGTGTAAAACTACTTGGGACCTATGTTGTAAACTTTTATGTTTTAAATAAAATGATCAAACGTTGTATTTACAAAAGGACACTTTAGGTCGTTCAATGTAACCTTGTATGAGATGCCATGATCGTTACACCCGGGAATTCAATTCCGCTGCCATTTTACAGGTAAATTTAGGGTGTGACAATGCTCCTCACATGAAGTTCCTTATTATTGAGTTATGTGTTTATCTGGAGTTTAGTTATAACATAACACCATTCGGGCCATCATAATTCAGAGGTCATGTAATAATCGTTTGACGAGTCAGGACACTTTAAATCATAAACCTAGCAAACTCGTCAAAACGAAATACCCACACATGATACCCCTCACATGAAGCTCCCTAGTATTGTGTTATGTTTCTAAATTAATATAGGTTTTTATACTTATATGAAAATACTTTCACTTTATACCCTTATAGTTTATATATTTACAATATCTACCCTAGACTTACTAACTTATATTATTAACTATCTAGACTTGACATAATTAGTCCCTATTCTTATATATCTTAGGAAAAAGGCAGAAATGACCCATTGGACTTATAATTTTTCAAAAGTTACCACTTATCCCCTTAACTATATAATGTTTGCAAAACTAGTCCTTATAAGTTTATAACTATTTTACTTTCTATCCTAAAGTTTCAGAACTTTGCAAAAAAGGGTCCTTATACTTACAACTAATAATAAATGTCAAAAATAGTCCCTAGACTTAATTTTTTTAGAAATTTATGATATATACCCCTATGCATGGAAAACTTTGCAAAACTAGTCCTAATTCCATGCAAATCATATTTTTATGAAACAAAAAGGTTTCCTAGCTTATGGTTAACTAACATTAGCTTATCTAAGTTACTTAAACTAGCTTATAGCTTATGGAAAGGACTTATAGCATATAAATAGCAATTCGACTCATATAGGGTTTTAAAAATATAACTAGCATGTTTTAGTGATCAAGGCTTAGGCAAGTGTTCCTATGTGATCTAAGGCATCCTATAACTATCCTAGAACTGTAATAAATCTAATAGATCAAGATTAAAAGCTTACGTGACCAAGGGAGGGCTTAACAAGGGGTTAACTAGGGTTTTAGGTTTTCTCAGACAAAAATGGAACTCGACAAACCCTCAAGGCTTATGGTACTTGACTTTTATGGCTACAAGGGTCCTAATACTACTACTAACTACAGATATAAGATTTGAAGAAGTGTGATGGTGTGGTTTGGAGTGGAGGGGTGTACGAGGGTATTTATAGCCCTCGTCAGGCTTAAGGAAGAATAAAGGGGTGGTGTGGTGTCACGAGGAGGGGGAGTGACTATCCACAGCTAATATATGACTAATGGGAGCTATAAGGGTGATATGGAAGGTCTATAACGGCGGTTAGGGTTTGTGTGGTGGAGATGGAACCGTGGGGTAAATAAGGTGACAAGGAGGTGATGCACCTCCTTGTGTGGCTGCTAGGAAGGTGCTAGGGTATGTGCTAGGTCTAGGGGAGGTGCTAGGGTACTTTTTTGTAAGATTTGAGGTGCTATAGTAGCTTAGTTTAGGTGTTATGTTTAGTTTAGACCTAGTTTTGCTTAAGGAGAGATTAGGGTTTTAATTAGGGTGTATTGCCTAGGTTAGGGTCCTATGAGTGTTTAGTGACTAATCCTAAGTCCTAAGAAGCTTATACTAAGTGGTGGTAGCTTATGGGAAACATTTGGGAAGGTTTAACCTAGTTTCCGGGAAGTTATAACCTAGTTATGGTTTTAAGCCTAAGGGACTTGTACCTAAGCTCTAAAGGGTTATACTAGAGTCTAAGGATGCTAAGATGTCCTATTGTTCCTAAGGTAACTCATACATAAGCCTTGAACGCTTTCAAACTAGTTTAGATAAGCAATTAGGGTTTAATAAACACATAGGCCTAATTAGGGCTTAATTAGGGTTTCGTGATGAATCTAGTGTGTTAGATTGGTAGATTACTAATTGTGGTATTGTTGTGATCTTATGCTTGACATACCAGAGGCTTATAGTGTAAGATATACATAATACTAGCTTGTATGGTCTTGTGTTTATGAAATAAGAATTATGGAAGGAAACTAGAGAGAGAAAGAGAGTTGGGAGGATTCCTAGAGAGAGAAAGAGATGAGAGAAAAATGTGAATATTAGATTAGTGAAAGGAAGCTCCAACCCTCTCCACATGTGGAGAGGGGTATTTATACTTACATACTAAACGCCTCTAGTAGGCTGTGGATCGAGCTGACAGTGGTTAAAGAGCCGACCCGACTCCACAAATACTAACTCATATTAAACTACGTACTAACAATATAATAAATACTACGAGCTACATAAAACCATAAAAAACGTATTCCTAATAATCTCCCCCTAAGGGAGGTCACCCCGGAAATTAAACATTGAATTCTAGCATCTAAATCTTTCTAGATAACTTTGTAGCTTGTAGCCTCTGATTCTTCATGGTAATGAGCTTTGTGCTTTCAGCAGAGGACTCTAGATGACTTGTTTAATGTGTAGGATGATCTTTGGCATTACTTCGAGTTCATCATCCAAATGAGTATCTTCAAGTCATCTTTGAGTAGAAATGTCTCCATGTGATTTGAACATCTTTGTGTTGGCATGCTCACACTTTTCAGGATCATGATATTCTGCATCAGAGTTGTGGAAGCATAGTTGAAGCCCATTCAATGATCATGATTTCTTTGAATTTGATGTTGAAGTGTGAGCATGAGGTGATGGATCCGCATCTTTTCTGCAATCAGCAACAATCGCTGTAACACCCCCAACTCAAATACGGCAGCTATCATGTTGGGGGTATTACGCAAATAGAAACCAAACACATTTATAGCTAACGACCACAACATGGGACATTTATATGTTGCAAAACATATCATTCGAATTACAAACCATTTAGAGTACAAGGACTCTTAAGTCAAAGTAGCAGCGGAAAAAGTAAATAGAGTTTGCAGCGGAAAATAAACAAAGTTTAGCAGCGGAAGTAACAAAAGACACAAAAAGGTTTTACGAATGACATGCAAATAAAGATAGAAAAATAGTAAAGCTGCCTTGACAGAAATGCCTCTTCTGCCTTAGCCAATCCACCAAGCCCAAAACACCATACTCCAGAGCTAATTATTAATATCATTAGTACCTGAAACACATGCTTAAAAGTCAACACAAAGGTTGAGTAAATCCATAGGTTTAAAGTAAAGTAATTGATTACAATATTCCAAGTTTAATAGAAAGGGGCTACGTTGTTATACGCCCGAAAATACCACTGCACTAAGCTCATGACACCAAGCGTTAACCAAACCAACACCAGTAACACTGTACTGAAAATAAGTCGACAATAACCGCGGAATTTCATATATACAAATGCCCCCTACGCTAGGTACTGCCAAATACCTAGCCAACCTCAAATATAGTACACCACAATTTGCCTATCCAGCAAAAGGAGTGGGAGGGTCAATTCCTATAGGCCTATATACTATATTCGCGCTCACTCGCAAGTGATTAATGGCTCATGATCTGAGGGACTTAATAGTGGCAAAAATCATACTTAGTGCTTATCCAACAAAATAGCTACTGCTTCACTCACAGCACCAGCATATATAAGTTTCCAGCTCAATAAACAGTTTTCAAACCATCATGATCATAGTAAAAACAGAGCATGTATCTCACCCCAAGTAGTTTGCAAAGCAATTAAAATAGATAAACGTGGGGCTATGGACTCACCTAAGTACGCAGCAATGCAATAATCGTAACTAGTCTCAACTAGTAAATCACAAGGGCCTCAACAGTATAAGCACAACAGTATTGGATCGGCACAACCTCACGAGTAATATATATCAGAAATAATACTCAAGTGATATATATAAAGTAAAGTTTGTCGAATACTTGTGTATTATGAAAAGGTTTTGTTTCCAATGGCGATAAAAGAAGTAAACATTTGTAATCTCGTGTGGATCTTAGGAAAATATAGCTTTGCTAATAAAAGGAAGAATGTCGGCGAAACGAAATCAAACAAATAGGAAAGAATGGCGAAAAGAGTAACACACTCTCTTGAAGAAGTCGTAAAATGTATAATCAAACAACAACTCACTCCCAAAACACATAGAAATCACAATGAAAGAATAAACGGGATGAGAAAAGAATAAAAGAAATAAGATAAAATAAACAAAAGAATACATTGATAGATAGTTTCGGCTTTACCCAGTTTTCCCCAAAATAGATGTTAAAATGTATAAGTTGAAAAGGTCCTTTGAATATTTAATAAACCTTAAATAGTTTAAATTTATAAAAGATGACTTGCCCATTTATAAAACATTTCCCAAGTCAAACGACTCCTTGAATAATTAACTTTAGCGTCAAGTTTTATAAATAAATGCTCACAATAATAATATATATTTGAACATATTACTCGCGTGAATATTAGTTGTTTGGTTTTATCGACCATTTTGTATGGTTCGGGTTCCAGGTACGTTAAGATCTTACGGCCTAACGTACCCTACCTTCTCGTGTACCAAAGGGTCCATAATGTCCGAATAACCAATACAGTAAGTCCAATACGTCCAAATATTGTCCAACAAGATAAATAATCACATCTCGATCCAAATCCCTTAACTATAACAATTTATTTTATTTTCTTATCGTTCCATAATTGTTATTCCTTTTATATATAAATTCCCAAGCCGAACCCGTTACCGAAACAACAATGACATAAACTAAATAATGAAAACAATAACAAATAACATAGCCGTGACACACCACGAGTCACGGCTCAACCAAACGAGCCGAATAAATCCCAAGTTATATCAATAAATTCGTTTAATGTTTATTTACAAAATGCCTTTTAGTAAAATAATTATAATATATAAAATCCTTACCAAAACAGTTTTTTTTAAGTATGTATATATGTATATTTATACTATCTCATTTTGTTACAAAACATTAATAAAGTTTATAAAATTTATTTATTTTAATAATTTTCACAAATCCTTACAAACTTTTATGAAATCTTTAATAACAATTTTAGCGAAACTTTTTAATAAATATATTTATTATATGTAACGTTTTTAAATCATGAAACCTTGCCGTGACTCACCCGAGTCACGGCTCACTTTTACCCAAGCCATTGAGGCTCTCGGCTCAACTAAATTCGACACAAACACAAGCACACCCAAAACCTAACCCAAGCAACCAATAACAACAACAAAAATAATATATCATCCTCACCACCACCCTAGCTTCGGCGGTGGTGGTGGTGGACTGCAAAGAAACAAACAGCCCGAGATCAAACAATTCAACAACCCAAAACAAACATAAACATTAACAATAACACCACACAATATCAATAATCCCCAACTCCAAATCCATCAGGCCTCAAGAATAGTATAGGCACAACGGCATCAAGAAAGTACAAGCATAAGTCACCAGGCACAATCCTCATCAAAATATAAGCACAACGGTATTGGATCGGCACAACCTAACGGGTAATATATATCAGAAATAATACTCAAGTATAATATATATATATAAAGTAATGTTCGTCGAATAATTGTATATTATGAAAAGGTTTTGTTTCCAATGGCGACGAAAGAAGTAAACATTTGTAATCTCGTGTGGATGGCAAGAATGATAGAAAACAAATACGTAGGCGAAAAATGAACGAAAACTCAAGAAAGATGAAGGTAGACGAAAGAACTCCTCGAAGGAAGTCGTCGAAAAGAAATGAAAGACACACACAAATAAACTATAACACATTAATAACAAGTCTCGGCTTTTCCCATTTTCCCAAAATATAACGTTGAAAGTAGTATAAATGAAAAGGTTTTCAAATAATTTATAAGTCTTAAACGTTTAAGTGTTACGAAAGAATTTTACAAAATTTCGGCATGACCTGCCTGCTTATAGAACATTTTCCCGAGTCAACGACTCTTATGTTAAATACTTATTAACGTCAAGTAACCTATTTATTACTAATCGTCACAATTCAATATATATTTGGACACATTATTCCCGTATATATTAGTTGTTTAGTTTATCGACCATTTCGTAGTTTTCGTACCAAAGGGTCCATAATGTCCAAATAACTAATACCGTAAATCCAATATGTCCAAATCTTGTCCATTACAAATAACGTCACAATGTAAATATCCGGATCCAAGTTCAATGTCACAATCCACTTAACTATAACAATTTATTTTATTATCTTATCGTTCCATAGTTGTTATTCCTTTTATATATAAATTCCCAAGCCGAACCCGTTACCGAAACAACAACGACATAAACTAAATAATGAAAACAACAACAAACTAAATAACATAGCCGTGACACACCACAAGTCACGGCTCAACCAAACGAGCCGAATAAATCCCAAGTTATATCAATAAATCCGTTTAATGTTTATTTACAAAATGTCTTTTAGTAAAACAATTATATTATATAAAATCCTTACCAAAACAGTTTTTAAGTATGTATATATGTATATTTATACATCTCATTTTGTTACAAAACATTAAATAAAGTTTATAAAATTTATTTATTTTAATAATTTTCACAAATCCTTACAAACTTTTATGAAATCTTTAATAATAACTTTAGCGAAACTTTTTAATAAATATATTTATTGTATGTAACGTTTTTAAATCATGAAACCTTGCCGTGACTCACCCGAGTCACGGCTCACTTTTACCCAAGCCGTTGAGGCTCTCGGCTCAACTAAATACGACACAAACACAAGCACGCCCAAAACTTAACCAAAGCAACCAATAACAACAACAAAAATAATATATCATCCTCACCACCACCCTAGCTTCGGCGGTGGTGGTGGTGGACTGCCATGAAACAAACAGCCCGAGACCAAACGATTCAACAGCCCAAAACAAACATAAACATTAACAATAACACCCCACAATATCAATAATCCCCAACTCCAAATCCATTCAAATCCACTCGATACGCAACCAAATCCAAATCCAAACACCTCCAAAACCTATCTAACCTAATCCTAAATACAACAAATGAACATCCACACCGATAATCTCACACCACACCACCATACGAGTCACGAGTGGACTCGGTGGTGGTGGTGAGTCCACTGCCGAGGACACAAGAAATCAAACGGACCCTCAACCAATATCAAACACAACAATGAACATCAACAGAAACATCAAATCCTCACCGAGTCACCGAGTTGACTCGGTGAGTCAACCGAGTTGCGTCGAGTCGCAGTGTAAAACATCCACACGAGGGTTTTAAATAACTTTTTAAAACATTTTTATAAATAAAACTTCATATAAATCGGGTTTTATCAAAATATAAAATTAGGGTTTTATAAAAAGTTTATTAAAAATGAAAAGGGAGGCGCGTGTAAGGGTTTTACCGTCGAGAGGAACGAAGGGGAAGGTGGTGGAGGTCTCGGTGCTGGTGGTGGCGGCTGTGATGGCGCGTGGGTGGTGCTCCGGTGGTCTATGCGAGCTCTCAAGCTCCAGAAAAGATGGGGGTGAGCCGATCTATTGATTCGGCAAATAAAAGTTTGGTCGGAAAATATTCCGGTGACGGCGGTCGCCGGAATCTGCTGGTGTTGGCCGGAGGGATGAAGAATCCGGCGAGATAGAGAGAGAAAGAGATATAGATGTGTGTGTGTGTGTGTGTTTTATTTTAGTGTAAAATGAAATAAATAAATAAAATAATGGTTTATATACAAATAAGTCCAGGGTAGGTTTGGTATTATAGGAAGTGTAGGGTAGGAGTTGTAAAATAACTCAAGGGACCGAATCTGCCAATGTTCCAAACTTCTCGTGTAAACGGTTCGGGGCTCAAACGACATAGCAAACGGACTCGAAAAATTACGAAACTTGCGCCATTGTTCACGAAATAATTTTTCCAATAAAATCAACTATAAACTTCAATATCTTTCCCGAAGTCAATTTAATTCAATATATTTTGCAAATACAATACGAGTTTTCTAGGTTGTGATGTCTCGATAAATGAATAAAGCTCACATTAAATAGGGTAGTTCACGATTTTTCAAACCCAAACAAGTTCAAAGAAGCTCAAAATCTAAGGAAAATCAAAGTAGATGTTTTGGCTCGTAAGATAAGTTTAGGAAATTTACCGGATGTTACAACACATACCCCTAAAAGGAATCGCGTCCTCGCGATTTGGTTCAGGTTATAGATCGGAATAATGTTGGTGATAAGGAGATGGTACTAAAACGGTTTAAGTCTCAATTACGCAATGTTTCACAATCTTGCTAGTGGGTCTCCTTCAAATTCTCAGTCTCAATTCCAATGTAATGTTCATGTCCAGGTGACACAAATTTCATTTCGATACATGAAAGCTGGTAAAGATGGCGGGGTGACTGAACTTCAACTTTTTATTTCCGAAATCGGGGTTTTCCTCCTCAGAAAAAATGGATAAGACTTTATCTGAAAAGTTTATTTAGGTAAACATTATTACAAATTTGACCAAAATAACTTTCCAAGTGTTACAAATTTCTTTGTTGAGAATTCGCGATTACGTAAGATGACACAGTTTCAAAAGATTTTATAAGTTTGTAGAAATCGGGGTTCCCATAGTTGTATGGGTAAGATAAGTTTCACCAAGATTTACGTTTGACATTTCTCAACAAAAGTTTGATAAGATTTTGACCAGAAGAAACCTAGTTCTCAAAATAGGCATTTCCAGAAAATGTCACTACGAGTTTCAAAGTTGATTCAAAAACATTTTAAGGAAAAGATTTGAAACTAATAACACCAAAGAAGAAGGGTAGTCGAGCAGGTCCACCTATGTTTCTAATCATCAAGGAAAAGCATCTAGTTGACAAAGCTGAGTGGGGTTCAAGGTTTAATATAGGCGAAGCTCAAAAGTGTAAGTATCCAACTTGCTCAAACGGTATCCTAACCGAAATTGTTGTACCAACGGTTAACAAGAAATACTCAATGCTAAGAGGTATCATGACTTAAACGGTTGCACTCATGACCTGAGATGCTTGAATCAATTCCAACATATGCTGAGAAAATTCCTTCTTGTTCACAAGGTGAGGTCGAGTATCAATAATCGTTAGACAAGCTAAGATCTCTTAGTATTCCGGTACAGTAGTCGGGTCACATAAAAGAAACGAGTTGTGAGCATGTGTCGTCTAGAACTCCTAGAAGGTAGGATATCATAAGGGTGCAGGTACATTGACAACCTACTTCGACATCTATGCTCCAATCAAGGAATCTAATCGCACAGAACGAGTGGGGTAACTTACTCAGTGATGAAACAATATAAAGGCTTGATAGGTTGTCATCTATGATCTCAGGCGAAGGTGTAGGATCCACTTCCAAGGTTTGGTTTACTTTTCAAAAGGAAAGATATCGGTTATTATGTTTATGAATTTAATAGCATAAAAACACTCTTCAAAGAGTAAATGTTTCTCATGGTGATTGCAAAATACTTTATAAAGTAGCTTGGAGAACGGTTTGTAGAGTGGTAGATAATGATTTATCATTCATAAAATAATAACAAAATCATGTAAAATACTTAATAAAATAGTTTGTAGGACAGCTTGTAGAGTGATGGTGAATGATTTATCATTCCTAAAATAATAATAAAATCATAGTTTAATCGGTGATATATAAGCAAGATGAAGATCGGGTTACACAATAACTTGGGAGATGATTCGTAAGACAATGCGCATAGAGTAATAAAATAATCATTTGTGTTTCATAAAATCTTGGAAGAGCGGTAGCTTACATAGTGATTTAGTAGCAAAACGATTCATCGGGTGGCAAAAAAATAGTTTTGAAAAGTAATGACAAAATAAATTGTAAGACAACAATAATAACATAGTTTTATTGTTTTGAAATCAAACAATGGCTAATCAGCTAACGATAGAGTAAAACGATTTACAAAATTGTACTAAAGCAACCAGAATAAGTGCATCATAGCTTACAAAATTTTATGAAATTGCTCATTGGTTAATGAAATGGTAGTAAAGTAGCGAATCGGTTTATTACTTAGAGGGCTTGTGCAATGAGTTGTAAAACAATTTATTGGGCAGCAAGAAAATAATCTAGCATTTATAATATAGTAACAAGCTTTAATTTGTAATATACTAATAGGGTAGTTGATGTGTGCTATTTTACACATACTTTTGACCTTAGTTTAAGTGTTATAAAGACCAAAAACTAACGTGAAACGCCAAAGATATCTTGTTTTTGTGTTTGTGATCGTGCAGGGACGGATATTGCATAAATAGCACAAAAGTCAACCAAAAAGCCTAAAACGAGCACGAGATGTGGAAAAGTGTCTAAAAGTCGAGTCAAAGATGAAATTTACTCAAGTAAAGCCCGTGACGATGTTTTCATTACTTAAAGGCTCGTGAATATGAAAGAGATACTTAATCGAAGATTAAAGATGATTATTACGATAAGCTTCATAAATTCGAGCAAGTTATCACTTTTACATCTTTGAAGACTTTTAGAATACACGGCAACACAAGCCTCGAAGTTACAAGAGTTTACATTTAATGTTTAAGACGTTTAGTAATTTGTAACAAAGTTTTAGTGTTCTTTTCATGAATTGTAAAGGTTCAAGGGCTTAAGTTGCAACATTGTCAAAACTTTAGAAGCTCTTGGCCTATAAATAGTAGCTTAAGCCTCATTGTGAAGGTTGGTTAGACATAGGTTAAGTTTTAAAGTTAGTTTTAGGAGTAGCTTAGGAGTAGTATTAGCTTATTTCATGTCTTAGTGTAATCTTTTACTTAATGCAAGCTTTTATTTTGATGTCTTAAATCTTTCTTAGCTTATTTTGATGTCTTAAATCTTTCCTTTAATCTTTACAAGCTTTCCTTTTAATCTTTTTTTTTACAAGCTTTTATCATTTTCTTTGTCAACTTTGCATGTTTTTAGTTTCAAGTGATAAGATATACAAATAAGCTAGGCTTCCAAAAGAAGCCGTGGCTTGTTTGCTTATTTTTGAGCTTATTTTAGTGTCTTTACATTTTATTTACCAAGTTCTTACAAGTCTTATTTATTTATTTTTATAAAATTTTATGTCACGTTAAAAGTTTTTAAGGTCCAGTTTATTTTTTTAGGGTTTAATAGCGAGTTTGATTTTTAGGGTTTAATAGCGAGTTT
>LBNU01026364.1:9024-23515 GCA_014162995.1 Artemisia annua | reverse complement strand
ATTATTAAAATAGATTATGTGAAAAACATAATCTTTAGTACATAAGCATGCATATATGCTTTTCTTAGTAAACTACACTAAGAAGATACTAAGTTGCCATCATGAGGTTACTTGGACTTGCTTGGTTACAAAAGATTTTTGGTGATTTTATTCGGAAGCATGGAGCTTTGGTTTAGTGGTTTTATGGTGATGGGTATGGAGTGGAAGGGTTGTTTCTAGGGATATTGTATCGAATGAGAGGAGGTATTGGATGAGGGCGAGTGAGAAGATATTCAATCCAAGAAATATCTTGGCAAAAGTAAAGAATTTGTTTTTGTAGGAAATAGCAACAAGGACAATAGTAGGTGTGGTTGGTGACTTGATCCAAATTGAGTGAGTGAGGTAAAAAATTTGAATATGGAGATGAGGGAGGTTTGTCCAAGTTGCGTTGTGCAAGATTGTAGGATACTAAATAAGCTCACAAACACGTTTATACTTGTGGTTTTGGCTCGTTAGACATAGAAAGAAAAGAAAGAAATGTAGAGAGAGAAAGTTAGAGAGAGAAAGAGATGAAGCCTTGAGAGAAAACCAAAAAAAAGAAAATAGATTTTGAGAGAAGGCTTACCCTCTCCAAGGATGGAGAGGGCTTATATGTACATGGGTTTTGCCACTAGGGCATGCCACTTGGGCTGCGGATCAGGTATACAGTGGGTAAAGACCCGTCCTTCTTCCGCGAACTAATCTACTTCTAAACAACGTTTAACTAACTATTGTAACTACTGNTTGTTTCATTAATCTGGCAAAAGCTGTAGGATACTAAATAAGCTCACACACACATTCATACTTATGGTTATGGTTCGTTGCATATAAGAAAGAAAAGAAAGAAATGTAGAGAGAGAAAGTTAGAGAGAGAAAGAGATGAAGCCTTGAGAGAAAACCAAAAAAAAGAAAATAGATTATGAGAGAAGGCTTACCCTCTCCAAGGATGGAGAGGGCTTATATGTACATGGGTTTTGCCACTAGGGCGTGCCACTTGGGCTGCGGATCAGGTATACAGTGGGTAAAGACCCGTCCTTCTTCTGCGAACTAATCTACTACTAAACTACGTTTAACTAACTATTGTAACTACTACGAGCTAAACAATGCTTAACCATATCTGGGGTGACCGAATCTTTCTTATACAAAAAGCGTATTCCTAACAATCTCCCCCTAAGGGAGGTCACCCCTGGAAATATTCACCACTGGAAATATTCTTGACTTCTTGCATTGAGATCTTTGTAGATTCTTTTGTCGCTCGTAGTTGTTGATTCTTCATGGATAAACGACTCAAGATGACTTCCTTGATGTATATGATGATCTTTTGACTTCGCTCTTCGCTCTTCATCCATATAATTAGCTTCAAGTCATCTTTGAGTGTATGTGTCTCTTTGTGATGTTGTGATTGTCTTTGTGATGTCATGCTTACACTTTTCTGGATCATGATCTTCTGCATCAGAGTTGTGGAAGCATAGTCGAAGCCCATTCCTTGATCATGATATCTTGCGTTATGATGTTGAAGTGTAAGCATGAAATGATGAATCTGCATCTTTTCAGCAATCGGCATCAATCGTCAACTTCTTTGTCTTTGGTGTGATTACGCCTTTCCAACATGCTCATACATCTTTGTTGAGTAGATATTCCCGGTTGAACTGTTCTGACGTCTGCTTTTAGATGTTGGTATAAGTATGTGGAACTAGAGTGATGGTGGTGAACATGGTAAGTTTGGTATGTTGAGCTGCATAAAACTTGGTTAGTAATAAACATACCGGCACTTACAAGTTTGGACTTCGAGATCGTCAACAGCATAGTGTGAAGACTTTCTCTAATCCTTACCAAGGCCGTTCCTAATCGGATGCCCCCGAAAGGGCTTTCACTGACATACTGAAGTACACCAACGATTAGGTGAGTCGCTGGAGATCACCCCACAACTGTAGACCTTTTGGAACACCACCGTACACACTAAGCGTAACCCACAAGAGATTACCAAAGTGACCTGCTGTCAGGGCTGTTTGATGTTGACCCTGGCAGGAGTTTCAACTCAATCACTAGGAAATACTTATGTATGTTCCCTCATAAGTGTTCTCGGCAGATTGCTAAGATCTGCGTAGGACTCAAAATATTACATCTGGTGTCCTTAATGTTGAACAACCAGTGTAGAAGTATCAAGTGTTCCTATGAGATCTTTTGATGCATCTCTTGGCTCTAGACTCGATAAGTGCACATTGGTTATCCTATTCGGAGACTAGGGAGGGGTCTCCTGTTTCAATATCAACTAGCTCTAAGAGACTAGTCGATAGTTTACACCGATTCCCCTGAGAATGAAACAAGCTCTTTTAAGAGAACTTGAGTGGCTGGGAGGTTTAGTGCAGTGCGTCACTGGGTCCATGACGTCTTTATTTTCAATACTGATGTTACCTTGGTAACAATCAGTAGCATATGAATTGAACCCAGTTTATGCCCTAAGGTTGAATAATTGGAGGGCTATTTCTTTTCACCCTTTCTCATTTCATTTCTTTTTAATTCTTCAACCCCTTCAGTGCTTACCGTGACTTCATTTACTAGAACCTTGATGGGTTTGTTCCAGTCCTAGCTCATTCTCAGTCGCCANCTGGGTCCATGACGTCTTTATTTTCAATACTGATGTTACCTTGGTAACAATCAGTAGCATATGAATTGAACCCAGTTTATGCCCTAAGGTTGAATAATTGGAGGGCTATTTCTTTTCACCCTTTCTCATTTCATTTCTTTTTAATTCTTCAACCCCTTCAGTGCTTACCGTGACTTCATTTACTAGAACCTTGATGGGTTTGTTCCAGTCCTAGCTCATTCTCAGTCGCCACTCTTCTCTTTCTCACTTTTCTCCTTTTTTTTTTGTAATCATTCCTAAGGACTTCTAATCTATCTATTGGATTGTCCCTGGGAAGATCCCTCCGGTTCTGGTGGATCATGGGAGCATATACCTAACCTTACCATCCTTATAACTCCATGCATTTAAAGTAAAGTGGTGGGTCTTTTGGTATCTTTCCACAATCGCCATATAACCAAATCATTGAAAATTCTCTCAAAATGTTTATGATTAAGAAACACATTTTGTTAACACTTTGAGAGTTTTATCATTTTTCAAATGCTCCCCCTTGACATGTGCTTATAGGTAGAAAGAAATTTGCACATGTAGGGGTGAGTTGCACTTATTTGAATTGATCGGCTCTTAATAGACATATACCGGAGGGACACGTTTACGTTGCTTAGTTAAAGGGATCCATTATCAGCTTTTAGGTGATAACTCACAAGTCGTTTTTCAAGCGGTGAAGCTTATAAACTCGAGTCGTTGTCCCAACGAGGGTTGAACTGATCTCGTCACTCAAGATCGTGAGATATGTGAGATGAATAGGTTTGAAAGATGATTTTTGGTTTTGATTATACTACAACGACAATTAAAATGCGGTTAAAGTAAAGGAAAGCAATAAAGTGACGCAAAGAAAATAAACAAGTAAAGTTGCATGTAATAAAGTGACTCGAAGAAAACAAGAATTAAAATGCGATAAGTAATTAAAGCGGTAAACGGATTTAAAAACAATATGTTTGCCAAGCGACTTGAATAAGTTCGAGCTAATGGTTTGTGAGGAATTATTTTCCTTTCTCGAGATTAGTTGTCAATTAATCCTTTGAAAAGTTAATAATTCTAGACAAGTGATTTAATTGTTCTCCGACTTTTGTTCTTCGAATAATAAAATCACAAGTCTAAATAATCTTAACGACTATAAGTCACAAACTTTTCACGTCCACACTTAGCTCGCAAACCCGAATCACTAAGCAAACACGATTAAAACTTACTCAAGACTCATTTTAAATAAAATAAAGCGATAAAGAGATTAAACTTGAGCTTAGAAAATAAATTGTTTTTGGTTTATAAAACTTAAGAAAAGCGAAAAGTAAAATTAGCTAGACTCTAAAAGAAAAGTTTAAGACTTAGTGAAATTAAACGTAAATAAAATTTAAATCTAAAAAAGAAAAGACATTTGACTAAAGAACAAGTTACTTAAATGATTTAAGAAAATTTCGGCAGTGTTTCCCCTTAGCATAAAGCATAAGAAACCTCACTCGATGAGACGATGAGGTGGAACTCGCCTAACTCGGCGTATAAAAGAAAAGGAAACTAGACCCATACTCGCAAGATTAAAGAAAAAACCATACTCGCAATTTAATAGCCCATACTCGCAGAAACAAGTGATACTCGCAAGAAATGAGCCATACTCGCAAAGATCTAATCCTTACTCGCTAAAAATTACTCATACTCGCAAAAATAACCATACTCGCAAAACTCAGACTCCATACTCGCAGAAAACTTTTCATACTCGCAAAAAAAACTTGTTTCATACTCGCAGAAAAATTTCCATACTCGCAAAAGCTTTTCATACTCGCAAAAAACTTTTCATACTCGCAGAAAACTTTTCATACTCGCAGAAAACTTTTCATACTCGCAGAAAACTTTTCATACTCGCAGAAAACATTTCATACTCGCAGAAAACTTGTTCATACTCGCAGAACTGAAAAGAAATCCCATACTTGCAAAACCCTAAATTTCATACTTGCAAAAACTGAAAATGAAAGCTGAAACAATTTTTTTAACGTGAAATAAGAAAATCTAAACTAATAAAATCTAAAGAAAACTAATAAAAACTTATAAAAGCTTTGTAGAAAACTAATTTTAATAACAAATAAGCTTGTAAATAAGCTAACGAATCAAAAACAAGCCCTAACCCATTTTTTTCCTAAACCATTCGAACCAAAAATAAGCATGCAAAGGTGATGAAATCTTATAAAAGCTCTTGTAAAAGATTAAGATTATGTAAATAAAGATTAACTATAACAAAAATAAAATCAAAACATGTAAAGATTTAGAAGAAAGATTAAGATGAAGTGTTAAATAAGCTAAAGCATGACATGAAAATTTTAACTTGCATTAAAAATAAAACCTTACACTTAATGAAAAACTAAAACCTACTAACACCTACTAAATCCTACTCCCTACTCCTACTAACTACCTACTAGCTTCAAAATGAAGCCACCCATGGGGTATTTATGTTGCTAGGGAGGTTACAAGTTTGCCATCGTGTACACTTTGCCCCCTAGACTTACATATCTCATGATAACATCATTAAAACTCTATTACAAGCTACTAAATGTCTTAACTACTAAATGTAACGTCTTGTAACTTCGAGGCTAAGTGTTGACGTGCTTTCTCAAAGTCTTCAAAGATGTAAAAACGATCACTTGCTCGAACTTGGAAAGCTTTTTCTTATAAATCTCGTTCAACTTCGATTAAGCGTTTCTTTCATCTTCTTGAGCTTTTAAGGAATAATTTCGTCATCACGGGCTTTTCTTAAGCAGATTTCATCTTCGGCTTCAGTTTTAGACTCTTTTCCACATCTTGTGCTTGTTTTAGGCTTTTGGTTGATTTTTATGTCATTTATGCAATATCCTTCCCTGCACAGTCACAAACACAAAAACACGATATCTTTGGCGTTTAACGTTAGTTTTTGGTCTTATAGAGCCTGAAAATGGTGAATAAAAGGTATGTGAATAAGCACATACCAATAACTAGCCCTAATAACTAACTTGAAGTTGTTAAGATTCCTTAAAAAGGAAGTTAGACCCGTCAAAGTATATATCTAAGAAGAGTTTCTCGAAACGGTACTATCTACTTTGACCAGTCCTCTTCGAGACACGTTTACATCACTGGTAAACCAGCTTAAAATTATTACCCGGCCAGGACTAGTCTTTTCGATTCACGACTTTTCATGTTTCGTCAATTCATGAGTCAAATTCTGAGTCATAAGCAATTCACGGTTTCTACTTGATTTTGTAAAATCCCGCGAAAGACTCTTAGCCACTTGCTCCCCCTCAATATGTGCACATTGATTGAATCAATATTTGAAAGTTTTTTTTAAAACTTTGGCACATATAGGTGAGCTTTCATTTGAGATTATTTATTCATCATTTTTAAACACTTGCTCCCCCTCAATATGTGCTTTGTTCATACTCCAAAATCTTTAAAATTTTAGCACATACGGGAGCGATATTTTGAGACCAAAAACATCATTATAAGTCCAAAAACATCACATTTAATCACTTGCTCCCCCTTAATATGTGCTTTGATTAATATCCAAAATCTTTAACATTTTAGCACATAAGGGAGCGTTCTCGAAAGTCCAAAAACATACCATAAAGTTCCAAAAACATCACTTTTAAATCAGTTTTCATATTTAAATCACATTCTCTCCCCCGATCATGAAATTTCAAATCTTTTGAGATTTTGTGATCCCAATTGATTTAAATGATTTTTGAAAAAGCTTTAGAGAGAAGTGTGATATGTTTTAAACGTTTACTAATTATGAGACACTTTTTGAATTTCACTGTGGCTGGTGCACAAAGCTTTTAAAGGTGCAGAAATTTTGAGCAAATGCGCTCCCCCTCAATGAATGGCCCGTTTTCAATTTTTAGCGTTTAATAGCCATTAAAATGAGTGATAACGTATTTGAGAAAATTTAAGACCAATAGCCACCTTGTACACCACAAAAACTCTTTTGAAGAATTTTAGAAGAAAGAGATTTTGGGAAAAGAAGACTTCTCCTCTTTTACTAGAAAGGTTGTACTAAAGCGTACAACTTTTCGGATAATCCGCACACAGTGAAAACATGATAAGGTGTTTTTCACGAATTTTGAAAACCGGGTTGCTATCTGAAGTAATAGCAAACCATAATTTAAGCTCGGGTTGCAGTCTGAAGTAACTGCAAGCCATAATTTAAGTGCAGGTTGCAGTCTAAAGTAACTGCAAGCCATTATTTTGAAGCGCGAGTTACAGCCTGAAATGACTGTAAGCCATATAGGCATGTTTTGAAAACATTTTGACCTTCTGACGATGCCAGAAGACATGCCTAATAAACAAACTATTTTTGGTATTTTGAGTTTTTCTGATTTTTATGGTTTTTATAGGTTTTATATTTTTGTATTTTTCTTTTTTGGGTTTTATATTGTATAAATATATATATATATATAAGGATATGTGAAGTGAATCAGTTACTCCTCATTATCTTCCTGAAGACTTTTGAGTGACTCAGGAGTGATGCACTTCATTCCAAGACGTGGGAGAATGAATTGAAACCGTTCTCTAGGAAGTGCCTTTGTGAAGATATCAGCCAGCTGAAATTCCGTCCTCACAAAGTAGAGTTCCACAATTCCTTTTTCCACTTGTTCTCTGATGAAATGATGTCGAATATCAATGTGCTTTGATCTTGAATGCTGGACGTTGTTGCAGCAAAGAGCAATGGCACTCTTGTTATCACAGTACATCGGAACTTTGTTGTAGTTAAAGCCATAGTCGGATAATTGAGACCTCATCCAAAGAATTTGAGCACAGCATGATGACATGGCAATATATTCAGCTTCTGTAGAGGAGATTGATGTACTCATTTGCTTCTTTGATGACCAACTAACCAGCTTATCTCCTAGAAACTGAGCACCGCCCGAAGTACTTCGTCGAGTATCTTGACAACCCGCATGATCAGCATCAGAATAGGCTGTGAGAGCCATTGCAGTGTCTTTAGGATACCAAAGGCCCATGTGAATTGTTCCTTGAAGGTGCCTGAAGACTCTTTTGACTGCTTCTAAGTGCTTCTTAGTAGGTTTGGATTGATAACGAGCACACATGCAGACAGCAAATAAGAGATCAGGTCTGCTGGCTGCGAGATATGTTGAATCTATGTATCCTTGATAGATCTTTTAGCTCTCGTTGATCGTTAGCAGTGTCTATGTAATCACAAACACTCTAATAGAGAATCTCCAAAGCTTGTATTCTAATGCGGAAAACAAATACAAGCATAAACAATAAATACTAAGAACGCTTAATCCTCTATGGATTATATATTGATAACTTGTAAACCCGTTCCTTTTTTATAAAACATAAACTTGTGTTCCTTTTATAAACAAGGAACCCTAACCTAAACCGTTTCTCAAGAAACGTATATTCTATAAACTTTTAAATGATATGCATTATCTTTTCCTAATATAACTCATGCATATCCTAACTACATTACATAATGTGCGGCTAAACATTATCCGCAGAAACTAAACATGCTGAACTATGTCTTCAGCAGTAATACTTCATCAGCAGAATCTGGTCTTCAGCAGATTCCCTTCAGCAGTAACCATCAGTAGAATTCACACTTAGCAGAATTCCCAACAATCCTCCCCTAATCTTGAATTTGACAGAGTTAAGTTCAAGATTCCTTGATAGATCAGTCATCACAAAAATTGAAAGAGGATTGTCTTCAAACAGCAGCAACAAAGATCCAAAAATATAACATCTCTATGATGAATAAGCTTGAAACACCATATCTTTGCAGCAACATATGACATTAGATACATCAAAACAGATTAGTTTCATACTATTCTCATCACATCCAGGGTTGTGAACTCCTGTGAGAGGTGAATCATTGAAAATAATGGATTTGATGTCTCTTTACCAATAGCCATCACTACTGGAGTAGCCAAATGTTTAACTTTGAAAACTATGGTACACTGATAACCATATGATTTTTAGTAAATCATCAACTATAAACGGATTTGAGATGTCTTTACCTGTAGCCGTTTGCTCAGGACTAGCCAATTCTTAAAGGAGATATCCTTGGTGAATTGATAACCAATATGGATTTCCACAGCCTTTACCATAAGCCATATACTCATGGGCTAGTCAATTCTTAGAATATTCAGAGAATAAGATCCATGGTGAATTGATGACCATTTCAACTCTCAGCAATTAAGCATGGGTGAGTTGAGTACCCTATGATTTTTGGCAAACCATCACAGCCATCAACAGATTTGATTAGTCTTTACCAAAGCTGTACCCTTTGGACTAGCCAACTCTTTAATGGACACAAGTCACATCTGGTGAGTTGATAACCATCAACAGAGTTACTATACAACAAATCTGCAATTAGTACATTTTTTTTATTAAAATAAAAGAATAAACAAAATATACAACAATTACCCCAAAGAAGTATCAATGGTGACCCCATGCTGTGCTTTCATACCCATTTTGAACTGAATACTACTCCTTATAGCTGTAACCAATTGCTCAGCATGAGTCATGTCATTGCCACATACATCATAAGGAACTAGCAGCTTCATCTCCAACATTTGATTCAGAATCTTTAGAGAGATGGGATAGGTAATCTCAGCACACATGTAGAGAACCTTGCCAGCATCAGTAGACAATACATGAACATTGGGTAGAGGATAAAATTTCCAATTAGAAACCTCCCATCTTGACTGTCCCATCCAAACATCAAAGCCTCTACTAAGATGAAAATTGGAATCAAACAACACAATCAAATCTCCTTTCAAATACATACCACTCCCGGTAGGTTGTTTGTTCTTATAATAGGAGGTAACCCAAGATTACAACTTCAGCAGATCCTGTCTATCCACAAAAGTTAAAATTTCACTAAAAAAAGAGAAATATTTAACTGTCCCATCTGCTCTGTAGATAACATTAATGTCCTGATCCTTGTATTGAACTGGTTGAACCTCCCAACTAACCAAAGGAACATGAGGAATAGGATCTTCACCATCATCTTCCTCAACCTCAATATATTCTGAAGCATCTAAGGGAGTAACCAAACTAGTAGGAGGCCTCTTCCTACCTTGAGTCTTCCTTCTTGTAGCAGTAGAAGATGCATCAGTAGTATCTGGCATAGATTTAACTGGAGTTGAGGCAGGTACTGAAGGATCAGATGCTTCAGTAGGAACATCTTTGGATGCTTCAGCAGGAACAGATTGTTCAGTAGTATCTAGAATTGCTGAGGATGTCTGAGCAGGATCTGGAACTACTGAAGGTGTTTCAGCAGGAACAGATACTGAAGGAGCAGCATCCATAGGCACAGCAGTTGTAGCTCTAGCCTCTGCAGCCCTAGCAAGATCAGCCTTGTCATTTTCCAGCATCTTCTGAATAGCTTCCTCACTTAATTGATCTTCCAAAATTTGCTTCTTAGTTCTTTGCCTAGTAACTGGTCCTGTATGAACCATAGGAGCCTTTCCCTTATCAGATAGACTAGAAGATTCAGTTGAATGGGGTGCATCAGCAGGAGTCTCATGTGTAGACTTCAGCCTTTTAGAAGGTGGTTCCTCAAGTTTTTGCTGAACAGAACTCTTCTGGCTTATAGACATAATGTAGTTATAAGCTTTTACCAGTTTCTCATGAGGCATGTTCCAAACCTTGTCTTTACTCCATCCAGAATTAAACACAGCTGGACTCATATTTTTCACCACCACTCTCATAGTATGAGTGATTTCAGATTGAGTAGGAGGTTTAGCCAATTTAGCTTTGGTTTTCTTTGCATCCTCTTCTTTCTTCTTCTTCCTTAGCAAGGCAACAATGTCGTCAGTGGTATCATTATCACCCATTAGATCCCTAGTAAGAGAAGCATTGGAAGCAATTTGAGCTCCAATATTCATCCAGTCATTCTCATCAAACTCAGCTGCCATGGCATCCAGCTCTTTTCTTCTTTCTGGTGGTAAGGTGGAGACATAAGTAGCCTGTACTCTTTCAACTTCTGCATTTAGCTTTGCCTGTTCTTGTTCAGCCAAAGCTTGACTCTTCTGATATTCCTCATGTATTGAAAAAAGTCTCTCTTGGGCAAGTACCTCCTCCTTAGTAATCTCATCTGTACCAAGATCCTGATCAACCACAGGAATTTGAGCTTGTTCAGTAGCTTCAAACAGCTTATCAGCAGCATGAGGTGTAGCATCATGAATCTTTGGAGAAGAAGGCTGTGCAGGCTCAGCAGATGCAGAAACATAGTCAGAAGTATCAAGATGAACAAGAGAATTCAACTTGACAGAACTATCAGCATGATCAATATCCATGAATTGAACATCTGCATCAGCAGCACCAGATTGCTCTTTTGGGCCTATACTTGGAGTCATCACCTTAGGAGTGTCAGCAGTTGTAGCTTTTGGAGATGGAGAGAGTGCAACCTCTGTAGCATCAGCCAACATATGAAGAGGATCAAGAGAGGCAGATCCCTTTGTTGCAGTCTCAGCAGAAACCTCCAACTCATCCTCCGAATCAACCACAAATTTTCTTTTCTTTGTGTTCCCCAGTTGAGCTTCCAAAACCTTGACTCTCTCTGTCAGCTCACTTATTTGACCCCCAAGATTTGTTTTGGTCTGCTTTAACTCTCTTTCCAAATCACCAACTTGTACAACATACCTGTTTAACAACTCATAAACCTTGGTTAGTGAAATGGGGTCCTCAGCTGTACCATCTGGTTTACCAGAGGTTTGTGGAGCTTCATTGGACCTGTTAGGAGACATGTGAACCTTATCACCAGTAGTGGTGGTATCAATCAAGACCTCTCTAGCTGGGCTAGAAGTCTGAGGTGCAGTGAATATTGGTGTTTCAGTATTAGGTTCAGTAGCAAATGACTCAAAGAACTCATCTAGGTCACCAAATTGGTCAGTCATTGGTGTCTGTTCTACATTCCTAGGGTCAACTGATCCTTCACCAGCATTAGTGGCTGGTTCCAGAGGATCAGCAGGATGCTCATCAGGAGCAATAGGCCTAGGAGAAACCACCTGCTGTTCATCAGCAGCCACTGAGGTTGAAGCCTCAGCAGCATGAGATGGACCAGCAGCATCCTCAGCTGCGGATGCATTTGCATCAGCAGCTTCAGGAAGAGGTGGAATACTACCATCAGCAGCATTAGGACTAGGTGGATTATCACCTTCAGCTGCACCAGCATTGTCACCAGCAGGCAACATAGCTGGAGGTAGAGGCCAAAGGGTGCCAGAAAATCCACTTTCCATGTTTGAAAACACTATAGGAGCTAATTCAATAACAGGTGTGTGAGTTCTATCTACTGTTTCAATCCCTATGATGATTTGAAGAAACCTAGGGTACATATAAAATTTATTTTTAACAGCCTGAATATTACTAATCATGCCCCTAAAAATATATCTAGAAAAATTAAAATTTGTACCCTTGGAGATATTAGCAATAGCACAAGCCACGTGAGTAGAAAATTGATCCAGACCTCCTGTCTTATTACTCATGCACTTCAACAAGGTATGCACCAGAAACTTCCATTTTGGACAAAAGAGCTTCTTGTACCACACCTTTCCATCCCCTCGATAACCAATAGCTCACAACACTGGAAGTATCACAGACTTATCTTCATGATATTCACCATCCGCATCTTTTAATTGAAGTTTGCTGCGGATCAATGACTCAGTGACCACATACTTTTTCCTATCAATCCATGCAATAATTTGGGTCTCATCATCTACTATCACAGCCGAATTCCAAAATTGTGTGACCAATGATTCGCACACCAGTTCCGGACAATGTGTCAGAGCAAAGTGAATATTAGACCTCTTCAAGAAATCTACCATAGGTTCAAATTCCTCTTTACCTTTAACTTTACCCAGAAAAGCAATTAGGTTGTGATCACTTTTAAACACAAGGTTGGCCATAGTGAAATGATGAAAAAGAAATGATCTTGAGAGGTTAGAAATGGGTTTGAATTTATAACGAGTGGGATTCAGTTATTTTGGAGTGGGATACACACGATTAGTTATATAAGGAAGTTACCAATAATCATGGGGGTTAGTTGACAACGAATCTTTAGAGAATCGTTTGACTAATTTGACTTTATAATGTACCCAAAATAAAACATACTTTTACCCATCAGCAGATTGAAAAGTCCATCCGTAGAATCCCATGGTCAATCCGCAGTATCAATAACAGGCTGTCATCCACTCCCACCTTTTGGAACTGACACTTCATCAAACGTCTTAAAAGCCCAATCAACTTTATAAATACCTCTCAAATCATTCTTAACCATAATTAACCATTGAGTAACCACCTTTACATCCAAAAACACACCATGAGTATCATATACATATCATCTGATTCAGAATCATCAGAGCACAATGATTTACCACCACCACCACAACCAATGCCTATTCCACCACCACATACAATGCCAGTGAGAAGAATTCGTGGTTGGAGAACCAAAGAAGAGGCACGCAAACGTAGACATGATGTACCAGCTCCTCCTCCTACACCAGCACCACCTTTGCCTTTTCCATCCTCTGACTCAGATACATCTGATTCAGATACCTCTGAGTTATTGTTCTATGAGGATGTCAACGAAGGACCTTCTGAACGTCCACCTCTTTCAAAGCTTCTCACAGAGGAGATGGAGCGTGTTGTAGCTGGGATGAGGCTAATTCCAGTTCCTCAAAAGCCCAAGAGATTGGAAAAACCATCTTCCCAAGTATTGGGGCTTGTTTGTAAGAGGCTATGGACCCCTGATACAAAGCGCAAAGATGTGGAGAAAGTATTTAAGAACATGAGAGATGGTGAAGGCACTTCAGACCCCAAGGGTAAAGGCAAGAGGAAGATGGATTAGGTTTAAATTGTGTTTTGTTTAGATGATAGGACCAATGTATCTTCCCTTTTTCTTTGAACATGAATAAAAATCTGTATTCTTCTTTCATAGACAGTCATTCAAACATGTATGCATATTGTAGATACCTCTGAAAAGATAGAACAATATTATCAGCAGATACCACATTCAGAAGAAACTCCTATCAGCAGGAACTGATTTCCGCAGGAACCATGCATTCCGTAGAATGGGCTACAGTAGTATGATATTAATTATTTGTTCCCACCTAACTATCATTAAACACTGTTGACTTTGACTTTTTCCTATGAAACAAATCCAAACTTTCATCAACCCTCATTCCACAATTTAATCCCAAACCATGTCTTCCAAAACAGAGATCATCAATCTAACCTCTTCCTCGTCATCATCATCATCTAGTGATGGTTGGAATGCCTACTTTCCACCCATTAAAAGACCCAGTACACATCCATTAACCACAAACCAAAGAGGCAAAAGAAAGCATGAGATGGGGGAACCAAGTCAAGCCCCCATTCCTGCTGATTCTAATTCTACTGATGATTCAAACCCTTGGATAGGTTATCCTGCTTCAGATAGAGACCTAGTCTCTCCTTTTCTCTTTACCTCGGATGAGGAATCTTCCGAGGATGAATATGAAGATCCCTCCTTCCTTCCTCCTTCCACACCTGAGAGACCACAACCAAGGTCTAGGAAGAGTAACCCTTCACATCCAAAGTCAAGAGAGGTGGTTCTTGGTCTTCCTGCTTCAGAAGGTAAGGGAGATAACAAAGGAAAGGTAAAGATGGAACAGTTGTAAATGTGATGTGTTCTTGAGCATCTTCATCATCATTTTCATCAATCCATCTTTCCATTTTCATCTTCAGCTTCTTCATCGTACTGGACATGCATATCTACCACTTTTGGAACTTATGATGGACTAGTTAGACATAGTGTAGTTGAATATGTAATAGAATAGGCTTTACTTTTGAACTTGTTTGTAAGCT
>LBNU01026362.1:28727-47594 GCA_014162995.1 Artemisia annua | reverse complement strand
CGGTTTTTAGAGGAAGGGCGAAATTAGTTGCTAGTCAACTAACCCAAGTTTACTACTTATGCAAATAAAAATAAATAAATATCTAAGCTATTGTGGTTGTGAAAACAATATGGAGAAAATTGTGTTTACTTAGATTTCATTACTCCCTAACTATCTTTTACCGGTTAATTGATATGTGTGTTACTTGTGTGGATGAAGGGTGTATTCCTAATAACTCATGGAGTGGCATACATATCTCTCCAATTCTATGAGCTCTTATCTCGCCCTATGCCATGCACGGCACAACCATAGGGGTTGTAAACAGTGGCTCATGCGTTAAATACTACCTTAATAGCCTAGTATGCCTCGACTATATGTTTCCCAAGACGTTCAAGCACGTTACCATAAAGGAGGTTGGCCAGTTTTCTTGAGCCTAACATCGATGAAACAATCATCCCAACAAGAAACAACACACACCAATCAACCAATAATCAATAGTTAGGTTTCATTAGATCTAAGCAAACACTAGAGAATTTAGCTACTCATGTTAATTGAAAGACACGCAAGATAGATAGACAACCAACACATAGACATATTGATTGAATTAAAGTGAAGACTTATCTTTAATTAAGCACTAGGGTTCCAAGGGTTGGAAACCCTAAAAGTCACAGCAAATTCGTCTTTAGGGTTTGCCCTAAAAGTTCTCCACAAAGTTCCACACTAATGAATGAAAATTAGAAAACTATATATAGATTTTACACTCTGACGGCGTCAGGTTATAAGGGTTGACGCTGTCAGCTCGCCGCCATTAGGTTTCTCGGATGGCCTAGATCCACTTCTGACGCCGTCACCTTATAAAACCTCCTGGGCCGTCACTCTTTAACTTTACTCCTGACGGCCTACATTTCCTAACACCTGACGGCGTCAGGTGTTAAATCCAAAATTTCCTCTGGCCCGTCATTTGATAATTGGTTTCCACTCTTTTGTCAAAGCTTGTTGACGGCGTCACCTTGTGACTTCTGACACCGTCAAGTTGTAAATCTTCTTCTTTTGAGACTTTGTCGTTTTCTTCACTTTTATGCTCCAAAAACGTCCGAATATGCATGTTTTCCAGAATTCCTCTCAAAAGTACCTAAAATGACAAAAGGAACGATTTAGGGCAATATTTGATCACATTTATACGAATTAGGGCTTAAATGACCCCCTAAAAGCGTAACACTTTTCGTCTCATCAACCTATAAATGACCTTTTCAAAATCCATACAACTAGTAATGACCACTTTGTGGAGATAACTCAATATAACTGACTTGTGAATGAAGTAAACACCCCAACTATGTTACTTAATGCTTGTACGAAAAATAATTGTGACTTAAAACTTATATTAAGCACTACAATGTAACTATTTAAAGTATGAGGTGCACAGTGAATATATGCCTAGACAAGCTTGAGACATGCAACCAACCAACCAACTTTTCTAAGATAAATAAGTACAACCGTGAAATTTCACTTCTATCCCAAATAAGCAATATCGTACAAAAACTCCGTAGTCACAAAATAGTGAAACTAGCCCTTGAGATTTGGTGAATCTTGATCAGGATCGTTTAAGTGATGTATGGTATATTTGTTTTTATTTATGATAAATTCGTGTAATGAATCATATTTGACATTGTTTTGGTGTTGGGAGATAGCGAAATTTTTTGGGAAATTTGGGTTTGGAGGTATCTCGCCAAATAAGCTTATAACAATCTCTCCAAATAGGCTTGTAAGTTATCTATCCAAATAGGCTTAGAAGTTATTTCTCCAAATGAAATTTCTCCAAACATAACTTTTCCTAATGAAATTTCTTCAAACATAATTTCTTCAAATAAATTTCTCCAAATGAAATTTCTCTAAATCATAATTTCTCCGTATCAGAATTTTGTAATTTCCTAAACAAAGTGGATCTTGTCCCTTTTGGAGAAATAAGTTCCCATGAGGAGAAAACACTAAAATCGAACTAAAAGATTTTTTTTGAAGATTTTAACAATTCTTTTTACATAAACTTCTTTTAATAACATAAAACAACCATAAAAACGTTTCCTTTCATGGATTAAACATCAAAAAATGTGGTTTTTTTTAAGAAATTACACATGAGATCCTAAAAAGGTGGAAACGCAAAAAGAAGCCATTTTGAAGATTAAACGCGTGTATTTTGTTAGAATGACCTTCGTAATCATAAAACTTAACCTAAAAATGTTAGCTTTCAAGTTTAGATTCACGAAAACAATGTTTTTGAATGAAAAAGTACATGGTTTTGGACCAAAATGCACGAGCTCGCCATAACAAACATTAAACACGAATTTCTTCAAAACAAGAACCACGAATCACCCCTGGTTAGCTTTGATGCCAATTTTAAATATCATGATTCATGAGGTCTAGGTTGGTGAAATGGATAAAACATGGTGAAACCTTGATAAAGAAAGTAGATAGAAAAAGGTGAAGAAATATGTGTTTTATTAAAGAATAACGAGTTAGACGATGCTTTCCAACACCCCTCATGGAGAGTCATGATGGGTATTTATAGGCTTATTACATCTCTAGTTTGCCTCGTGTACATTATTTGTCCATGCGAGCAAAGTTGTCTTACGTATCTAGTCTAATTCACATGTAAGACGTTATCTTCATAAAATAGCAAAGCTAACAAATAAGGACTCATGTATTCCTTTTTATAAGTTTAACCCATGCATACACGAGTTTGAAAATTAAATACGACCGGGAATAAAACTATTAAATGTAAGCATGGATTATCGGTGATTCTTTTTTCAGTTAATAAGTGAGCCCAAATCTTTATTTTCTCTTATTGGGGAGACCTTCAAAAACCTTTCTTTCTCAAATAAGTGGTTAAACTAGACATCACTCTAAATCACTTATTTTAAGAAACACGTCTTGCTCTGATATGAAATAAATATATGCGATTGTGCTTATAACAGCGACTCATGTAATTCTTATTTAAAGTTTATAAAAGGATATTTGAAAAAACATATCAAAAAACTTTATATTTTAACTGCATCAACGATCATTTTGTGCTATTAAACTCGCATATTATGTACAACATGATATCTATAGTTAAATTTAAACAACAACATCAACCTCAACACATATGTCAGTTAAATAAAATTAATCTTTCATCCAACAAAAATCTTTACACATTTCAAATAAGAGTGAGAATTTTAACGGGAGATGCATATATTTTTTTAGGTACATCTGAAATATATGGTTGTGGTTTTTCTTACTCTTCTCATTTTAATTTTTCTTCTCATTTGATCCTAACTCTTGTTTAAAAACCCGTGCATAAGTATTAGTTGTACAAAATATTAAACACGAGCATATTTTTATATGTCTATATATTAAAATAAAATTTTAAAATAAATTTGATTCATGTTTATACTCCATACATGCACGGGACTTTGCTTGATAACACTAAAATCACCGACATAGCAAAGATTAACTTTATAATTAGTGGTACACGTAAATGATCTAAAATTGCTAATCCTTTTTTCCTTTATAATGAAAAGCAGATTAGATAACATAGATTAAGATTAAGTTAGATCTATTAAGAGATAAAAAGTTTATTCAAAATAGCTTAAAATCTTTAAGATGAATGTCACTTTTACGTAAGTCTCATACGTTAAATAGATATCAATTATCAAACAAACATTAATTTAACAAGTACCTTGTAAGGTATACAAACATTGTTCAAAATAGCTTAAAATTATTTGATGTAGTTCACTTTAATTTTACGCATGTCTTAAAATTTATATAGACCATGGTCACCATGCGTACTTTTAAACATATGTTTCGATAGATCATAGATGTATTATCGCTAACTTGTCAATTATCATAATAAACGCGAATGCCACTTTTAAGTACATCTTGCAACTTTGCAAGGGATAAAAACTTTGTCAAAAATAACTAAGAATCCTTTAGCTAAATGTCACTTTTAAGTACATCTTAAACATTTAGTGGATTACGCGTCCTTTTAAAATATCTTTTATGTAAATATCATCACTCTTACGGTCTTACCTGTAAATTATCGGAACAAACATTAGAGGACATGGGACAAGAGAATCTTGCATGAGTTGCATCTATTGGTTACAATGTTTTGAGTCCCTACAGAAGATAATAATCATGGTTAGCAAATTTAATAAATTTAATTTATGATACATGGAACATAATATATTTGACGGGAAATTGATGTATTTGGATTTGGCCATGTTTTGACATTAAAAGAGTGTCATGTATTTTTCTAAATTTTTTTTATATTTTCGTAGGTTTTCCTAATAATAACCTAAAGGTTATAGTTAAATCATTGGATTTTCATTAGGAGAACGCTGGTTGGCAAGTTTGATCGAATAAGAAAGTAGATCGAATAAGAAAGTAGATACACAACTAATCATTTAATATTTTATTGTGATTGCATGAAGTAGTAATAAATAACACTCACCATAGCAAAGCTTGATTGTGGCTGATCCTCTGAAATTGCTTAATTACGTCATGATGGGGACTTACCCTATCATATGGACCGGCAAACCTAATTTTATGGCACAGTTAACCTGAACAATGTGGCGAATACATGATTTGATATTGTAATCAAGTAATCACAAATATTTGCTAAAAATAAATAAATAAATAAATAAATAATGTAATCACATATATGGGTCAGATTAGTCAAGTTTTTTTATTCTCTATAATAACACCAATATAGCCCGGGTCGTCTCGCGGTTTTTGTAGCCCTAGATAATAATGACAAAAAAAGTCTTATTACACTTGTAAAATAAAAATAAATTGCATATAAACTTGAATTATATGACTCATATATATTTAATATTATATGTCTTTATATGTAAAACTAATAAAAATGTGGCCCTTTTAAGTGGAGATCCTGTGCGACGACAACTATTGCACACCATTCGGAGACCCCTTTGAATATAGCTGTAAGAGCACTGGGTACCGTAACACCCACTCACACGTGTTAGTTTTCTACCTCAGTGCCACATCAGTAACTCACTCAACACACTCACACATCAAAATATCTCATCTCTTCTACACAGTTTTAGAAAATGTGTAAAAATTGGCTAAATTGCTTACACTTGTAAATGTGTATAAAGTTACATTAATAAGTGTGAAGATATATATATATATATATATATATATATATATATATATATATATATATATATATATATATATATATCAAAAAAAAATAATAATAATAAATCAATCTTTACATTTTAAATTAGGGGCAATTGCATATATACCCACTAAAACTTACATATTTGCATATATACTCAAAACATGCTTTATTTGCATTGTACATCATGCATTGAAAACTTTTATTTTGAGAAAATATGCAAGTTTTTGAGTTTTAATGGGTATATATGCAATTTCCTCAATTCTTCGTGATAGTTGATATCACAAATTGATTACACGCATTTAAGTATGAACACGATTTAGTTTTTGCAGACTAATAAATGTGAATATTGTTTTTTTCTTACAACTATATTTTTATTAAATCTTCAAACTTGTAAATATAACAAACGGGTAGCGTATTTTTGCGCGATGCTCCGAGATTGTTAATAAAATAAATTGTGAGTGAGAGTTAAATTGTTAACCGCGGGTTGCTGCAGACTTTTATCTTTTTTTTATTAATGAATAAATAAAAGTATTTGTTTTTCAAAGAAAGGCCTAAAGGCCTGTCAACTCTTTCCAACAAGTATTATACTTAACAACCTGAAGCTTTCTTTAACGCTTTTCTGTTTTGTGTACTCTTTCATTTTTTATATAATATGATCTTTTGCGTATTGTAAAATCGTAACCAGATTATAACTAATGTGATATCAGGCTCGTTTTGATCATATTCCAAAAAATGCTACACTATATAAAAACTGATACTATCTTTTTTGTTTACATAAAAGTTATATTAATAAAAAAAAATAAGAATCGAACCTTTTCTTATTAGATAAGAATTAAGGGCTAATTATTGAAAGCCTTCTAAATAGTTTAGCACATATTCAAAATCAAGGTTGCAAAAATCGTGAATCGATAGTCGGTAGATCGACCTCTTTATAGCTTGTAACCGGTCTATACGAGATTAATCGGATTTGTATTTTCGACAAGTTTTGAATATTTTCGACGAGTTTTGAGTATTTCCAGCAATATTTTACTTAAAAAATAACTTGTAACAGATATAAACAACGATTATAAGTAAGTAAAACAAATTTTCGGCAAGTTATGAGACTTCCGTCAAGATTTGCAAGCTTCCGGTAAATTTGACAACAGTTGACCGGCAATGACCACCGTTAACCACGATTGACCGATTTGTACAATAAAAAGGTTGGTAGAATCGATAATTTCTGTTACAACATTGTTGAAAAGTGCGAATAAAATGTAACTTTTTTACACACTTCTTAAACGTGTAGAATCGACAATTTTTTTGTTTGTTTGTAGAAGTGTAAAGTTTAAATTTAAATTGACATAATGCATATTTGCACAAATCGAAGAGGCTGTGTAGAATCGACAATTTCTTTTTGTAAAAAGTGCAAATAAAATGTAACTTTTTTACACACTTCTTAAACGTGTGTGGAAATCAACAATTTTTTTTGTTTGTTTGTAGAAGTATAAAGTTTAAATTTAAATTGACATAATGTATATTTGCCCAAATCGAAAAGGCTGTGTAGAATTGACAATTTCTTTTTACAACACTGTTCAAAAGTGCGAATAAAATATAACTTTTTTACACACTTCTTAAACGTGTGTAGAATCGACAACTTTTTTCTTTGTTTGTGTAGAAGTATAAAGTCTAAATTTATATTGACATAATGCATAATATTTTTGTGCATTTTGTCTTTCTGAAAATGAGTAGCCATAAATGAGTAGCCATATGAACTTATGAAGCATAAACAAGAAAAATCCCTCATATTATTATTGTTTCTAGTACTACTGCTAGTTTTTATATTTTTTTTAAGAGAAAATTACCAAAATGGTACAAAAGTACAAATGAGTTTCATTTTCTAGTCACTTTTGACACTTTTTTCCTAAAACGGTCATGCTCAACTGCTCGACTGCTCAACTCCACTACTTTTGCGTCACGTGTCTCAAAAGTAGTGGAGTTGAGCAGCAGTCGAGCAGTTAGTGGAACTGCTCAACTCCACTACTTTTGGGACACGTGGCGCAAAAGTAGTGGAGTTGAGCAGTCGAGTAGTTGAGCATGTCCGTTTTAGGAAAAAAGTGAAAAAATGTCTAGAAAATGAAATTACATTGTACTTTTGTACCATTTTGGTAATTTTACATTTTTTTTAAAGCGTACTATGTCTATTACTACAGTGACTTTTATGGTATTATTTTTTGTTTTATTATAATAAATACTTTGTTTTTGTTATTTGTTAATGGTATCATTAGCTTATTACTATTATTGTTTGATATTGTCTAAAATATTACAAAAGGAATATATTAGCTACAATTTTTTGTAGCTAATTGGTTACAATTTTATGCTTTAAATGTGGGTTCCTGATTTATTCTGTGGGTCCTGATTCTTTTTCCGTGGGTCCTTGATTCATTGCTAGTGTATTTTTTATGAAGGATTATAGCCAATTGGCTACAAAAATTGTAGCAAGATATCCCTTATTACAAAACCTTTAATTGCTGATATTTCCTCATTGACCTATAGTTATAACATTCTTTTGACTATTTGTTCCTTAATTGATGTAAATTGTTATTGATTCTTCATGGACACTTTGGTGAATTACAAAATGAAAAATGTAACTAAAAACAAGAAACTATTTAGAAATTTTCATATATCGTTAGCCACAAGAGCGAAAATGTAGACATGAATCGTCGCCATTTGAATCACTCATGGTTAGAGCAGATATTATCGATACACACTTTCATTCTAGCGAGTGTTTCGAATTAATCTCGAAAGTTTTTGAAATTTTCACGCTTGATGAAGAAATGTCATATGTTTTGTACTACTCGGACCGATCCAGCATGTGTTTCGAATTAATCTTGGAAGTTTCTGAAAATTTCGCGCTTGATGAAGAAATGTCATATGTTTTGTACTAACCGGACCGATCCAGCCTGTGAGCATCCCTGATATTCCTCCAGCCTGTGAGCATCCCTAATATTCGAATATCAGGGTGTTTTAGACAGCTCAATAGCAAATGAGACACAAATTGGCAGGGTCGTCTTTACGAGTGTACAAGAGGTGTTATAGCACAGGGTCACCGCTTGACGAGGACCACAATATTTCATGCACTTCTATTATATATATACATAATATGATGCTTGAGTTTAATTAGTTCATGCACAAGTGATATATATATATATATATTTTGTATGAGTGATTAAGGGTTTCTTTTTGGTGATGACACTGGCCACCAAAATTCATAAGAAAACCTACCAAATTGGCATCTCTTACTTTGGACATACACTCGTTTATTCAAATTTTCACACGAAGGGACCATGGGGCGGTGATGGACATCATCACGTTGGTTCCAAAAATAATTGGCATATTGGCATCTCATTTTTAACTTATGTAAGTCGACTTGGGAGGGACCGACATTTCACAGGACCGAGATTTGGAGTAACTTTTGGGTAATATTTGGCCATCTTATTACTTAGAACAGATGATGGGTTAATACATAAAAAAGTTACTAAATTTTACAAAAAAGTTCGCCTAAGTTACTGAACTTTCATTTTGTTTACTTAGGTTACTGAACTTTCGGGAAACATACACTCAAAAATTCAGTTTTAATCCGAGTAACCTGAACATATATTTTTTGATAAGTTTAGTAACCTGATTGAACAAAGTTTCAAAGTTAAGTAACCTGAAAAAGTATATTTTTTTAACTTCAGTAACCTGAGTGAAAAAAGTTTCATAGTTCAGTAACCTAAGTGAACAAAATGAAAGTTCAGTAACTTAGGCGAACTTTTTTGTAAAGTTTAGTAACTTTTTTGTGTATTAACCCAAAGATGATTTGGTTGTAATTTAAACACATAACATTACCGAATTAGTTGTAGTTTGTTCATGGATTCTGTAGAAGCAATGACAGTTAATTATTTTATGTTCGCAAGTACTTGAGAAACTACCTACGGGTTAATTTTCACATGCATAGCATTGATGAGATGAGCCTGAATGAGAACATGTTGCACCTATGGATAATAGTTATAAATGATTATTTGAGAGGTAATTCTCTAAATAGACCAGTCGCTCAATGCGAATTTTTTTTTTAGACTAAAAAAATGGCTCAAGTAGTTATTGCTCTCACATGGACATGCAAAGCTAAGTTTAATTCTTAAGAACTTATAACTGCTTTCCATTATATTATACATCAATGCATGTATTAAAAAACATACAGCAAGTTAGTCATACTGTTGTTTGCTCGTATTTGACCTTAAATCACGTGAAGCTTGAGGTAATCAAAATTTCATCGTGTCAATGACTACACAGATCAATATATGTTGAATTTTCTCAGTCTTTTTGTGGAATGCATTTAATCTGTTTAATATGTATGTCACATTTTGAATGTTATACACTGATGTTAATATTAATAACTACTATGTATTGACATCAACAACTCTGCCTTAAGGGTATCATGTCAAAACATTTATACTCTTTTAAAGTTAAGTCCACATGTAGACATGTAGTGAAGAACTGGTCTTCCCAATGTTAATCACGTACCATACCTTGACATTTGATGGTTATTTCATTGTTTACGTATCTGCCATGTTTTTTTATTCGTAATCATACTAATCTCACTTTCCGACTAATGATACCAAATAAAGTTGTTGATTTCCTTGACAATGCCGGTTTAATTCACTTAAAGTCATTTGTCTTCAGAAATCTTGAGTTGTGATTGACCCACAATGGTTGTCTGGATCCTGGATCGAATATCTTGAATCGACTATCATGCTACAAAATTTTGAAAAAATATTATTTTGTTCTTGAATGTTGATCGGCATCCACAGTTCAGAAACACTAGGTGTCTAATCGTTGTACGAAAAGATGGTGTATGGATTGACTTTTCTTACCAGAAATACATTCGATCTTACATTAGACAAAAATACCCCGTTTATGCAGAAAGATTCATCAAAGAACTTTACAAGCGCAGTAGTACGAGTTTAATGACTACTCTTTTTATCACAAAAACAAATTAGTTTCGTTTAGAACCGATAGACCATTTGGTTTGGATTCAAAAGAAAACATTCAAGCAATGGCCAACTACGGAGTCGAGTGGTGGTAGATTTCACACACATTTTGTCGATGGAAGTAGATAATAGTAGTTGAAAATGGGAACAATGTAGTGAGGAAAGTTACTGAAGTGGAAAGATTTATTTTTGTTAACTATTATTTGATTTTAACTAAATGTGTTTGATTGTGATTGTTATTGTTTCTTATCATGAAATAGCGTATGAATGTAAGCATGTTACTCCGTATCTGTTATCTTTGACGATCGCATGTGTATGTTGTTGATTCCTAATCTCTTGTTAATCGATTGACTAGCAAAAAGGATTTATATTAAGACAAAATTATGTCATATGGTGAATATTCTAATGCAAAGAAATCTTCCCAGGTTGCAATCACGATTTAAAAGTGGTCCGAGTCTACATTTGTTATGAGCACTTCAATCCAATACATTTACGAGTAATCGAAATAGTTCTTACTATAGCTTTTCTAGCCTTGCAATAAGCTTGCAGACGGTTATCATCAATCGTTCCAAAGCCTGAAAGTTTTACACCATAAGCTTCCATTCTACGTATGTCTCGTGGTATTGGTGACTGCCATAATCCGTCCCACCAACCTGGAGGAAGAAGCGGAGTGAGTGCACATTGGTTAGGCTGGCTGTGACAACTTAACTGGCCTGCAAACCGGTTCCAAACATGACCCCACCCAACTTGATGCTGTAACCCTCTACGCAAAAGATTATTCTGAAAACTGCTAATGAAGGAAAAGTTCGGGGCAATGCGTTGATCATCATCTGAAAATTTACATGACACATGAAAATTTTTAATTAGTGAACACTGATATACAAACTAAGGTTGCAATTTCGACCCACTTATTGGTAAACCGGCTTCATTAAGGTTATACTTGGTATCCAATGGTTACGAAAGGTCATTTGTGGAAAGACGAGTTAATCTGGTAACGAGTTTAACGTCATAAAGTGTTTTAAAAATACTTTCTAATTCTTTTCTATGTTCTTCTCATTGTAATAATAGATTCAGAGGTTCCTCTAATCATCATATATTTATTAGCCCATATAGCCCAAGCTCACTCTTTTTGCCAGCTTAACCAATTATAAAACAAAAAAAGTCTTTGATTTTAATTTTTAAAGCCCAACCTAATTTGGGCCGGTCCTAGGACTATGTTTTTACTTTAGCCCATCTATGCACATTAAACTCACTCTTTTTGCCATTCACCCAATTACTCGTATAAAAAAAAAAAAAAAAAAAAAAAAAAAAAAAAAAAAAAAAAAAAAAAAAAAAAAAAAAAAAAAAAAAAAAAAAAAAAAAACAGGTCTTTGGTATTAAGAGGTTTCAAGGAATCTTAAGGAAGTTTACCAAGTTGATTAGCTGCAGCTAGTGCTGCAATAAGCTGCGCGTAGGTGGTCCCCACACGTCTTTGGGCACCGGTAATTACAGCGTGTGTCGAACGTGATGCTAAAAAGAAGTCCACAAAAGCAACCCAGCGAGGTGCGGGTCCCCAGTCTTTCGCTCTAAAACCGAGTACATGAGCTGAACCAGAAATGTTCCCTTTAAAATTCTTGTATTCAAAATGAAGAACCTAAAAATGCTTCTTTTAATTAGGATGAATAAAGGAAAAAACAAACGCTAAAAATGTAGGATCATGACCTTTAATTACTAGAAATGTACCTCAGTGAACCCCTGAAGTTTTGGCATTAGGTCACTAATGAGGGAAGGTGTGTCGGAGATCAATACGACACGAGGTCTCACTTTATCTTTAGGAATTCTCGCAATGGTGGTTTTGATGCAATTCAAAACCGCTGTCACGGCTCTAAGAGACCTATAAGCATAAAAGATTACAACTTAAGAATCAAAGTATCTGTGAACCATCCGACATTGTCATTACTACTCCAAAGAAAACTAGAAAGATTTGAACCCAAAGGTTAAATCAAGGCTTTTTCTTAAACGCTTTTTGATTTAAGAGTAGAAACTATTAAAATACCTGTTCATGAGCATACGCATATGCACGGTAATAAGAGGATCAGAACCTCCATTAAGAACCCAATTAACGGTTCTTTGTACATCCAGTGATGGTGATATCAATACTCTTAAAAGCTCACCAATTACATTTGGTCTAGAACGAAGAAACTCCGTGTTGCCAAATAATGCCAAAGCGGATTTCCTCATCTGAGTGTGTACGTTCTTCAGAAAGAACTGAGACGCCACAGCGTCCGTAGTACCTTTAAACCTGGTAGAAACCATTTCAATAGTGATTATGACGACTTGAAGAATCATAAGAGATGCCACAGCATGAGTATAACACAAAATATTCATCAAAATTATGACATATGAATCAACCAAAGCCGACCCTTTTCTACAACCTCTAGCCCAAATAATAAGGATGTGTTTAGGATTTCTTTTATAAGTGCATATAAAAGCAGCGAATACCGTTTGGATAAAACAGAATATCTGCTTGTTCAAAAATAAAGCATGTTTATACCTTTTAAGCAGAAAAGAAATTTCAAATAAACAAACCCAAACCACCCATTAGTCTACCCGAAAACTTATTTCCCGAACTTAGTTTAGGGACATGTTTAACATGTGCAACTTTGAAGTTTCACAATAATTATTGTGTGTGTGTGATTATTTATCCTAAAGTTACCATATAATCGGGTGCTTCCATTTTCTCCAATTACCACAAAGAACATTTGTTTCAGATGGTTTCTCAAAATCATCAACCCTCATAACAAGATGCCGCCCATACTTTCTGACACAATCATTCTTTCGCCATAGATGCTTTACTTCCGTTAACGTAAACGTGAAATTAGCATACGTTATATAGTCCCCGAATGGATACTTCCCCCTAGTAAAAATTAACCAAAAGATATGCATTTGTGAATTTTTCGCTTTAGGAATTGATAAATAGGTCAAGATTGAGAAAAGGAAAGAACCAATATGCCTCGTTTGCCCGATAATCAGTGACCGATTTAACATGATGCTAAGTGCTGCAGCTGTCAAGATTTTGTACATTTCGTTCCCAAATCCAGCCTCTGAAGCTTTGCCTATTACAAAACCTTGCTTGCAGAATTGGTCGGGAGGTAGTAAACGAACTCGTGATGCTCCTAATGTAAAATAAACACATTATTGACAACATTTTATCTACTTCTAGTACAGTCTCAAACAAACTCCAAAGTAAATTCAAATTAAATGGAAATATTACTACCATTATCAGTTTATCACACATTTTATACTTCCACACATCCATCAAAACAATACAATATGTATCATAATTCACTACTTTGTGCAAAGGCTATTTTCCCATAATAAATAAATAATTCTCAATAGCCAAATATAAATGCAAAAAGTACATGAATTTGGCCATATGGGCCTTTACTATTGTACACAAGTGACCCTGACCATAATAAATCAAATACAAGTATTTTATTTTTTGGCTTAACAGAGTATTCGATTGCGAATGCTCCACAACCAAAGTGGTTGGGCACAAGCTTAAGTCACTTGATTGGGTCCAAGTCCTAACTCCTAAGTGGGACATGTGTGAAATTTATCGAGCTTTGCTATGTCCTCCTACTTCATATGCTTATTTATCCATAGCATTTGTTTCCCACTATTTACCCCCTTTATCTAAACCATCAATTCCGCTAAGTGTCACATCATGCAAGTAGGAGGGTGAGGAAGGATACATAGTAGGAACAAATATCATTTCTCATATTTATATAACGTAGGGAGTGTAACTTTCTAAAAGTAGAAAGAAAGAAAAAAATACATGTACCTATGCTTACTACAGTACCATAATGTTTTTTTGAACTTAAATCTAGATTTATCTATCTTTGACTAGAAAATATATAAACTTGAAATAAAAAAGATCAAATTAAGTATATATTAACAATCATACCATGAATATCAAAATGACTTCTAATCAATCTTCTAACTCTCAAACTTTCCTTCCATGAATCACCACCACCAAAAGGATCAACACTATCATTTCCCATATCTTCCACTGTGGCACAACTAGCTGCTGTGGGTCTCACTTTCACAGTCATATTATGCACCACTGGTGGTGGCATGATGGTGGCTTCAGTGGGTAGATTTACATCACTGCTGGAGATAAAGGTGAGTAGTAATATTCCTATAAAAGTGAATACTATACATGAAATGATTAAAGTTTTTGGTCTAATTATTTGAGTTTTGTTATGTCTTCTTAATCTCATTTCTATGTTTGGTTTGATGAGTGGAAAAGATTTTAAGGTTTGAATGAAATGTTTGTGATGAAGAATCTTTAATATATCTTGTGTGTTACGATGTGGTCGTGTACTAGGTTGTGAAAGTACATTCATGACGTAAGCTTGTGTCTTTGTGTTTTTGGGCTAGCCCAGTAAGGACCAAGAGTATATATTGTAAAATGGGCTTTTGAAATGGGTTGTTAAACTTAAACCAAAACCAAACATGTTTAATCATGTGAACTTTTTGTGTAGTGTTTTAGGAAACGATATCTTGCTTTGGTTACCATGTAAAGTAGATCAATACCAATAATAGCATTTTTGCATTGGGGTATATTAGAATGAGAATGTGTTTGTAAATCCAACATGCTTGGTTGGTTTCGAAAATGCCTAGATTTATAGGTTTCATTCCTATTTTCAAAAACCAAACATCCATATGGGAATGAAAGTGATTCCCACATTCCCATACCATCAAGCCAAACACCCAAACATCGATCCTAAACGCGGGTTATAATAATAATTTCCGGGTATTTTTAGTTAAACATATGAGATGGTAGGTGGTTTAGGTGTGTGAGATAGTAAATGCCTAAAAAATCATGCTTTTATTTTGATATTTATAATCTCGTGCATGTACGATTAACAATAACAACAGCAACATCATCATCAGCAACAACAACAACAACATCAATATGTATATCGACCGATAGTAATATATGTAAATCAATTGATAAGACCATTTTGAGCGGCTGGACTCCAAAAGAAATGACAGATAGAGTTACAGAGACTTTGTTCAATTTTTGAAATGAGCTTTGCTACACCCTCCTACAATTTCATCCTACAAATCTTACTACACACACAGCAATATTATATAGTTTTTTTCACTCATTCTCTCTCTGCATCCAAACCATCAATTCTGCCACATGGCAGGATCCTCTCAGTAAGCGGATTTGTAAGATGTTTTAGTAGAAATATTTATCATTTCTCTTTTGAAATTGCATTACTCAACATAAAGATTACCTATGAATAAGTCTAAAAGGTGCAGTTTTAAATAATTTTAAATTTTAAGAATGTCTAACCAATGCCTTAAGGGCATTGGATAAGACTTGTTTTTTTGTGCCTTTTAATGTGAGTCCATGTTATTTTCTGAATAAAAATTATTTTTTGTGTGTCATTTTTATGCTCTTTGAATGGGGTCCTTGCACAAAAAGACAAATCTTATCCAATGCCCTTAGGGCATTGGTTAGACATTCCCTTAAGTTTTTAACTACTTGTATGTGGACCCCTAATCCACTATTCTAGGAATTGAAATGCATCCCTGCACGAAAAATACTAAACTAAAAACATAGAACTATAGAAGAGACTTGTTCCTCCACTATTAGTAACATTCATCTGACCACTTTTTCAAGACTGAAAATGGTAATCTTGACCCAACTTCAATTCCAGATTCATTTAGTCATAATAACGGCCGAAAGAACTCGGTTCCGTGTGGATCTTTAATGAGAACAAATCGAGGAGTTAGCGAAAGAGTATTTGGAGCATTTGTAACGTGTCAAGGAAGCTCAAAAGTAGAAATCATAGGTGGTTTTGTCTACGATGTATAGCCAAGACCTTGTCTACGCCGTATACGTTACTCTCAATTTTAATTGTTTTTTAGCTTGTCTACTCCGTAGAAGGATTCCCTTCCCTGTGCCGTAAAGGCATCGACAACAGATTTCCTAATTTTAGTTTAAGAGCTTGTTTCTTTTTTACTTAATGGGGAGGAATAATGGGACCTACCAATTTAATAGTATTAATTTTTAAATTGGGACCTACCTTTTCTCTTAAATGGTCTAGATTCACAAGGCAAATATTATAAGGACTTCCCCATTAAGTGGTATTAAGGGAAGGGGGACCCACATGCCCCTTAGCTAAGAGAAAAAGTAAACAAGCCCTAAGTCAGTTTTGGACGTGCTTTAATTACTTTTTCCCCATGTTTTGTTTTCCTATAAATATAAGCATTGTGTTCATTGTCTAGACATTCAATAATCAATTTCTTGACTTTAAGTCTTTTAAATCCTTTGTAATTTGTTTAACCCTTGTTAGCGTTTGTGTTCACTCTTTCGTTCTACGTCAGTTAGCATCAGAGCCGATGCGTAGATTCCAAAAACCCGTATCGTTGGTGAGGTGCAGTCGACCAAAGAGATGGATAGCGCGAGCAATGATCTCGTTTCCAAATTCGCGAGTATGTCCATTGTTCTTGATGAGATACGATCCGCGATTGTAGGTGTTGGTAATCATCCAAATCGTGAGGGTAACAAACGTGGTAATACTAGATTCCATACTAACTATGAGGGATTTTATGATAATCATGGACGTGACCAATCTCCTAAACAAGTTTGGAGGTAAGACGACATCGTGTGTTCAGATGAGAAAGGAGAAGAAACCCATGGGGTGTTCGATGGAGGTCTTAGAGGAGGATCTAAGATGTAGGGTTGTTGTCAGAAGGAACGATAATCGTCGTGGGTATGGTGAACGACAAGGTTATCGTGTGAAGGCCGAGATTCCCAATTTTGTTGGAAATCTTGATATCAAAGCGGTGCTAGATTGGTTGTATGAAGTTGACAAGTTCTTTGACATCATGGATGTTCCTGAAGAAGAGCACGTGAAGATTGTGGCTTACAAATTGCGTGGAGGAGCAGGAGCTTGGTGGCAACGTGAACAAAACAACCGTAGGGCATAAGGTAAGTGACCCGTAGATACTTGGATGAAGATGAAAAGAATGATCAAAGGTATGTTTTTACCTCCGGATGTTGAACAAATTTGTATTGGGAAGTGCTCACATCATATTAAATAAATATACGGCTGAAAATACGTGAGCTTATGAGGTCATACACGTATACATTAAGAATAAAAATAACATTACGAGATCTATTCCAACTATATTCGAATCCAATGCCATCAAACTAAAGAAAAACATTCATATATCAAGCATGTTTACCAAAGTCAAATAAATTCCAGCCATTACATTACCTCTATAAACTTCATGTGACGCTGTTTCAAAACAAGTTCACATTGCCTATTCGCATATAATATGAAAATGTTCAAGAATAAATAAACCACACATGCAAGATACTAATTACAACTTAATATGTCAACCAATAAAGAGGTTTAAGACACGCGATGAAATATCAATGTATAAATGAGGATGAACACGTATCTTTTCGAATTGAAATACAATACGTGCTTTCAATTCAACGAAAAAAAACAAACCTTTTTATGTTGTCATGGGCTTTCACGTCTTTCAGGAATTGAAGAATACAAAGAACTACATAATTTTATAGCGTGCTGATAACGTGTTATTAAATAATGAACAAGAATACCAGATTGAGGGGAGACAGAGAGGTTCTTATTATGAGATGTATATCAAATTATATTACAAATTATATTAAGTAAATGAAGAATCGTTCACCAATTAAATTAAATATTTCATAACAATTTTAAAATAATTGGTTTCTTTCATTTTTTACCAATTAAAAGTCTTTAAAAAAATAAATATAAAATCTTATTGGTAAATAGTACAATGATCGTCGTATAAGAGGATACTTGTTTTGTTTAAGATCCATCTTTGCTAATTTTCTTGTTAAAAAGTGTGGTTAACATTTCTTATGCATCTTTAGTTCTTGTTTTGGCTTCTTCAATAAGAGAGGAGGGAGTCATAACGCCCTCTAGGCGTTAATCCAATGTGGCAGCTGAGTAACGCACGTTATGGCGTTAGAACCATTTCCAACTAGTGAGCGTTGCCCCAGCGTTTGAACTTGCGCTAACTTCCCAACGTGCGTTGTAACGCAAAACATACAAAAAAAAAATTACAAACAGCCCCTCTACTAATATAACCGTTGGGCTTGAAAAAAAAAATTGAAAGTTACCGTTTGAATATAACGGTTGAATTTTTCAAAATTAAGTTTTTCCACACCCTTATAAAAACAACTATTATACTAATGTTATTCACACAAAAAAAACATTAAAAAAAAGAAAAAAAAAACAAAAACCAATGGCTTGCAACAAACTACCTCATACCGTCGAACAAATTCAAGAATATGTCAGGAAACAGGCCGAGATAGACGACACGGCTCGACAAAAGGCTATTGTCGAACTTATTAACAAGTTTGAGCACGCAAAGGCACTCAAACAACAACTGAGAACACAATACCATGAGTGCAATCACATTTCTGACGACAGAAAATTTGTGATTAACGATTTTTTGTATGCTGAATTTCGCAAAGATCATGTCGTTGTTGAGAAATTGAGGAGCTGTGTGAGGGAGATACATGCCCAAAAAGCAAACAAGATACGTTGGAGTTACGAAGAAAATGTGGAAGCTGCTATGGTTGAGCAACAACAACAGAAAGGTGCATCAAGTTCATCTGCACCAAGAGGTGTTGATGATAGTGGCTGG
>LBNU01026362.1:6171-26824 GCA_014162995.1 Artemisia annua | reverse complement strand
TTTTATTGTTTTGGAATAAGGAAATGGCTAGTCAGCTAACGAGAGAGTAAACGACTTACAAGATTGTACTAAAACAGCCAGAATAAATGCGTCATAGCTTACAAACTTTTTATGAAATTGCTCGTTGGTTTATGAAATGGTAGTAGAGTAGCGAATCGGTTCATTACTTAATAATGGGAGGGCTTGTGCAATGAGTTGTAAAACAATTTATTAGGTAGCAAGAAAATAATTCAGCGTTTATAATATAGTAACAAGCTTTAATTGGTAATATACTAATAGCGTAGTAAAACACTTTATTGAAAACATTTTGATTATTTAAAATACTTTAGTTTATTAAAACTACCTTTGTAAAAATATAAAATAGTAATTGACATTAAGAACTTAATTTATTGTGTATAAAATGGTGGTAACGTCGAAATCTTAGTTTTTAAAATATAGTAGTAAAACATCTTGTAGGTTGATCGTAAAACGGTCGGTAAAGCAATTGAAAACGGTTTGTGTGAATTTATGTGTAGTGGTAAAAATAATGGAATGTGGAATAGTGTAGTAAGAGGGTTTAGTTACGTACAGAAAACTTCTATATAAATCGCTTAGGGTAAGGAAATTTAAAGTGAAATAATGGGATGACAAATAGGTTATCGTATGTAAAAATAGCATAATAGCATTTGACACTTGATTGAATAATAGTGAAAATATAGTGCATAATTAAAATATGGTGGTTCATAGAAGTTGAAGTAGAACGGTATTACTTAAGTGGGTAATTAACTGAAACGAGGTGACTTAAAAGATTAGGGGAAAAAATGCGATGAGTTACTAACATAAGTGAGAATGAGATAAGTATGTATGAAATTTAGGTAATGATTTGAAACTCTTTATATCCCGGCTAACATGCCCCATTAGTGGCGACTATTAAAACGAAGGTGTTTGAAAGTAAAACATGTTTAAGATTTGAAAAAGGATAAACAACGCTAGTGAGTGTACTATAATGACGACTTGTGGGTTATGGGCCCACGGTTAAAGTGTAAAGTTTAAATACGGAAAAGTTGGGTAGGTAAAACGAAGTAAAAATAAAAGTATTGCCATTAGTTTGACGTAAATTAGTCCATGCGAGTCATAATGAAAAGTGTAAACATATAGATAGTGCGTAAGCATAACAAATAGGCTTAATATGCCATTCGACTCCTGTTTTAACCAGATGAAATGAATATAACAAAGTGGATTTAAAAAGAGTATGCGGCGTGGATCCCTGGTTAAGGTGTAAAGGTGTGAAACGGTTGATGATCCTTCGGGGTAAACGGTTAACAATCCATGGGTTGTTCAAAACCCTAACCAACAGAATTCGAATCACCTAAATCAACATCAGCTTCGAAACACGAATCATCAAGGCAAACTTCTAACATGGCCGATACAAGTAATTCCACTTACAAACTCAAGGTCCATGTTTCCTCATAAATACTATTATCTCGTCCACAATCTCCAACATCCACCTCATATGATCAAACAATCAAAAATCCATTCCAATCAACAGGTTACTTCCCAAAACAACTAAGGGTGTCGTCCAACTCATTGGTTTATAAGGTGGTGTATACAAGTCTCCTTACAAATGGAAGGGCAAGGGAAAAGGGGTGGTATAAGGCAATACCAAAGTGCTCATGTTTTCAAATTTTGTTTTCAAATAGTATTCCCAAACAGTGTTTCCAAAACGATATGTTCCAAGTAGTACATTTTCAAAATAGAGTGCTCAAAAGTGTGTACTCCAAACAGTTCTAAATATAGCGTAACAATAGTATATCCAAAATAGTTGGAGCAAATGTTGACTTTCAAAATAGTAACCCAAATAGTTTGTCAAATTAGTGTACCCAAAGTAACATACCCCTAAAATAGTTTTCAAGTAGTATATTAATATAACACGTCTTCAATTTAAGAAACCAAAGTTTAACGTTTAAAATGGTACTTGGAATAGTACGTTAAAATAGCGTACCCAAAATATCGTGGCCAAAACAGTTTTCCGAAATAACGTTTTTCAAAATATCGTATCAATTTGTATATANTCCAAATATAGGGCTCGGGTTGCTTCATAGTTCCTAAGACTCCTGCTAGGTCACAATCAGCCTATTGTATGTTTTCTAGGCCTTGACAAGGTTCGTTGTTTGTATCATTATGTTACTTCCATCAAAAGATTCATCTTACAAGCGCTATGGTACGGTCATTCTTAGACATCTAGTGATCAATCCCGGTTCATCAATAGAATGTAATGTTTGGGACGGTGAGGGCTGTAACATACCCCTAAAAAGTTTATGATGTAGCGTGACCAAAAAAAATTTTCAAAAACAAAACAAGACCAAAGAGACCATTTCAAAACCACAACGAAATCCAAATCTTTCGAATTCAATAAATTTCAGATTTAAACGAAGCCAAAACCAAATATAAATATTCCGATAACTAGAATGCAAAATCACGTGAACTTGATTGATACCATCAATCCCAAAACATACTAGTGTGCCAAACATGATATCGACCGAGTTAGGAATAGTAGCTCGAATTCAAAACTGTGACCGATCGGGTCTCACCCGACCCGGTGTGAACGAAATCAGATGGTGCCGATCAAAAGTTCCATATACGCGGAAGGTGCAACAATTCATTTTGAAACATATGCAAAACTTTGCCATTTTCCAAAAATATAGAAAAATCATTTCGAAACATAATCCTGTTATAACTAATCCCGGATTGATGCGAAATTCATTCCTGAGACGTAGGTGATCAAGCCACGTCCCCACAATCCTTGGTTGATTATTGGTGATCAGTCTACTTTCAACCGAGGGTCGATGAATTTAGTTATACTCCGCTTAGTTATACCAGTACCATGTCTCTCATTTTAAAATCGTTTTGAAAATCTTGACGAGTTTTCAACTCGAAATCAACAGATGCAATTACGCAAGGAAAATAGCATAACTCAGTGATAGGTGCGGTGCATCAACGTAAGTACATAACAATACTTATGGTGAATAGTGAAAAAAAAATGGGGCGAGCATCAATCATCAAGCAATGAGGCACATATCTCATCAAAGATGCAATCAAGTATGGCATCAAATATATCATCAATCATATCCTCAATCATATCATCAATTATAATCACACGCGAGGCATCGGCTTGGCAGGCAGGCACATTTTGGTCATAGGAAAAATGGTTATAGTCTGGGTTTTCGAAAATTACCAGTTCTCTATAACCTGTGGCTCTGATACCATCTGTATCACCCCGAAAACCGAATCAGCGGAAGCATACAATTCTGGAGGTGCTACTCGATTGTTATCACAACAAAAGGTACAAAGAACGGTTTTACACAAACCATTTTAAAGAAAAGATATAATTGAAATCATTCAATTTACAATAGTTAAACAATTTGTGCGGAAGCTATAGTTTAAAAATAGATTTAACAGTCCCAAACGGTTTTCGGAGTCTCCTATGACCAAGCCATGCCCCTCGCCAAGCTCCTCCAAGTAATATATGCAACGAGCAATATCTAACACCTGAGATAAACATGCTAAAAGTCAACACAAAGGTTGAGTGAATCCATAGGTTTAAAGTAAAGTAATTGATCACAATATTCCAAGTTCTCAAGAAAGGGGCTACGATGTTATACGCCCGAAAAATACCACTGCACTAAGCTCATGACACCAAGCGTTAACCAAACCAACACCAGTAACACTGTACTGAAAATAAGTCGACAATAACCGCGGAATTTCATATATACAAATGCCCCCTACGCTAGGTACTGCCAAATACCTAGCCAACCTCAAATATAGTACACCACAATTTGCCTATCCAGCAAAAGGAGTGGGAGGGTCAATTCCTATAGGCCTATATACTATATTCGCGCTCACTCGCAAGTGATTAATGGCTCATGATCTGAGGGACTTAATAGTGGCAAAAATCGTACTTAGTGCTTATCCAACAAAATGGCTACTGCTTCACTCACAGTACCAGCATATATAAGTTTCCAGCTCAATAAACAGTTTTCAAACCATTGTGATCATAGTAAAAACAGAGCATGTATCTCACCCCAAGTAGTTTGCAAAGCAATTAAAATAGATAAAAGTGGGGCTATGGACTCACCTTAGCCACAGCAATGCAAGAAACACGACCGACACAACTTGGCATCTAGAGTAAATCACAACAATATCCCGAAGATTGGTACGAAACCGACGAAGTCTTCCATAAGCAAGGCTTATCCCAATACGAACTCCTCAGCGACGAACCAAATCTCCCATAAGATAATTACTCCCATGTATTACCCAAATCTTACGTCGTCAACTCTTTCGTTATCCGTTCGATAGTGTTTGTGTTTGCGTTTGGTATCATTGTGTGTGTGTGTGTGGTGAGAACACGACATATACTCAAGTGAACTCACGCCAAAGGCTAAACAAACGGGGTCAACAAGAATCGAGACAAGACTCGAGAGTACTCACGCCAAGAGAGGAATAACCTTCGACTTCCATCAAAACGAAACAAAACTCAATACGAAACATCCGGGTCGAACTATATAATCCATCCAAAACAATCATACTTAAATGGTCTACTAGGTCAACCTTATGGTCAAAGTCAAACCTCAAGTAACCAAAACTTAACAAGGGAAATCGTACGAATTATTGGATACTTATCGTATTTGCTAATACGATAGTCCAACAATTCCATCAATGTACTTGTTAATTCATAGTTAACTTATACTTAGTAAGGATATGGTAAGTCGTAGGATGGGTCACCTATTAATATTCTCCCTCGACACGCTCGTTGCATACTAATTGAATTTCAATTAGTTCGTTAATCGTGTCAAGTGATAATATTATTACCAACCAATCCGTAACTCGACATCAAGGTAATCTAAACCTCAAGCTTCCTAAAATGGGTAGGTCTCGATAAACGTGTCCTCGAAACGATTATTAACCCGTCCATTTCCATATTTAATCTTGTTTCGTTTATTATTTCTAATAATAATCATTAGATAATGTACTCGTCGTTATTTAACGATCTCGTATTAATCTAGAAATATTTACGAACGTTGTCAACGTTTATTAATATTTCTTATTAATCTCGTAAACGTTATATAACGTACTTAACGATCTCTAACTATTATTATTAATATTATTAACTCGTAAATATGAAATAACGATTATTAATCGTTACTAAATATTTAAAGTTAACTATATATATGTATATATATATATATATGGAAACTCGTGTCACAATCATTTAGTCAATTATTATATTTTCACAGGTTATATCCGTTTCGAGTCATTTTTATCACGGGTCAAATAGTCAAGGTCTAAATAATCTCTTTTGGCTCGTCGAGGTCACACGAGACTACAAAGTCTTGGTAAACCCCGACATTGCTCAAATCACACGATCCTAATCAAATATTCACCTAATATCCAAATATCCCAAAATGTCAATATAATCCGGAACCACAACTATACATCTAACACCAAATAATAACCCGCATATGCCGAGACCTTACGGTCTCGGTCTCAACCCATGGCTAACCACAAAGGACCCGCGGTCACGGCTCACTAATCACAACAACAACCTCTATATCGTTAACAATAATAATAACCCCCAAGTCAACACTAATCATGTCGTGACCCTAACAGTCTTGGCTTCCATTCCTGGTCAAAACTAAACAACCAAACGGACCCTTGGTCCACATCCAACAGCAACAACAATAGCAGACAACAACACAAATGACATTAGCAACAATAAAACCAACAACGACAAGAATATCAACAACATTCAGGTCCACAATAGCACGCAAACAACCCAAACCAAATATGAACCAAACTTATCCAATTCTAACCTTCATTCCAATCCGAATACCACTAACCATAAGAATCAATAACAATCCAGGACCTCGGTCGTGAGTCTAAAACTCACGGCTGCTTAATCTAAACCCATCACAAATCCAAGTAAAACACAACCGATAGCAAAACCAATCATGGCCGAGAGCCTTGTGCTCTCGGTATCACCCATTCGACCAAAAACAAGACACAACCAACGAACACAACACAAACTCAATGATACCAAACAACCTTTAGGCTCTTATAAACATTTTTATCTCGTTATAATCATGAAACCCTCAAAATGATAAGAACCCTAATCCTATCGTCGCGAATATGGCAAGAGGGTGGTGGGTTTTCCATCTTGAACCTTCGGTGAACAAGGAACAAGAAAAGAGTGATGATTCGAGGATTAATCTCGAGTAAAAACGGTGTTAGGGTGCGTTTCTTGGCGCGTATAGTAGCTTAAAAGAACAAGGAGATCGAGGGGATTATCGGGGTGGTGGAGGTGAGAACCCACTCGCGGTGGTGGGGGTGTTTTGGTCGGATTTGTTGCCGGAAAATATAGAGAGAGGGAGTGAGGGTGTCGGCTGCAAAAGAAAGGAGAGAGAGAGAGAGAGATGAAATGTCTAACTCTAATGTGTAAAAAAATTTGTTTATATAGGGGTGGTGTAGGTTTGTAATTCACGAGGACCATTCAGTCATTAATTTAAAGTTAAGGGAAGGTAAACAAAATCTCTCCAAGGGACCAAAACTGTAGTTTATCAAATCTTTCACGAAACAAGGTTCGGGGCTCATACGACATAGTAAACGGACTCTAAAATTTACGAAACTTGCGCCATTGTTCACGAAATCATTTTTCCAATAAAATCAAGTATAAACTTCAAGGTTTTTCTCAAACTCAATATAATTCAATTTATTTAGCAAATGTAATATGATTCAAGTTTTTCTACGTTGCGCCGATTCGATAAAAGAATAAAGCTCACATTAAATAAGGTAGTTCACGGTTTCTCAACCCAAACAATTTCGAAGGAGCTCAAAAGCTAAGGAAAATCAAAAGTAATGGTTTTGGCTCGTAAAATAAGTTAAGAAAAATTACCAGATGTTACAGCACATACCCCTAAAAGGAATCGCGTCCTCGCGATTAGATCAGGTGATAGGTCGGAATATTGTTGGCGAAAAGGTGATGGTACTAAAACGGTTTAAGTCTCAATTACGCAATGTTTCACAATCTTGCTAGTGGGTCTCCTTCAAATCCTCAGTCTCAATTCCAATGTAAGGTTCATATCCAGGTGACACAAATTTTTATTTCGACCCATGAAAGGTGATAAAAATGGCGGGGTGACTAAACTTTAAGTTTCGTTTTCAAAATCGGGGTTTTCCTCCTCAGAAAAATGGATAAAACTTTATCTGAAAATTTTATTTAGGTAAACATTATTACAAATCCGACCAAATTAACTTTCCAAGTGTTACAATTTCTTTATTAAGAGTTCGCGGTTACGTAAGATGACACAGTTTCAAAAGATTTTATAAGATTGTAGAAATCGGGGTTCCCATAGTGGTATGGGTAAGATAGGTTTCACAAGATTGACGGTTGACATTTTTTTTTCAACAAAAGTTTGATAAGATTTTTTTTTCCAGAAGAAATCTAATTCTCAAAATAAGCATTTTCAGAAAATGTCACTACGAGTTTCAAAGTTGATTCCAAAAACATTTTAAGGAAAAGACTCAAAAGTAAGGATATAAAGAAGGAAGGTAGTCGGGCAGGTCCACCTATGTTCCTAATCATCAAAGGAATGCATCTAGTTGCCAAAGCTGAACGGGGTTCAAGGTTTAATATCGGGCGAAGCTCAAAAAGTGTAAGTATCCAACTTGCTCAAACGGTATCCTAACCGAAATTGTTGTACCAACGGTTGAAAAGAAATACTCAATACTAAGAGGTATCAAGATTTAAACGGTTGCACTCGTGACCCGAGATGCTTGAATCAATTCCAATCACTTTGTTGAGAAAATTTCTTCTTATTCACAAGGTAAGTTCGAGTATCAATAATCGTTAACAGGCTAAAATCTCTTGGTATTCCGGTACAGAGGTCGGGTCACATAAAGGAAGTGAGTTGTGAGCATGTGTTGTCTAGAACTCCTAGAAGGTACGATATCATAAGGGTGCAGGTATATTTTCAACCTAGTTCGACATTTACACTCAAATCAGAGAATCTAATCGCACGGAACGAGTGGGGTAACTTATTGGTGATGAAACAGTATCAAGGCTCGGTAGGTTGTCATCTATGATTTCAGGCAAAGGTATGGGATCCACTTCCAGGGTTTGATTTGCTTTGAAAAGAAAAGAAAATCATCAATTATATAAAATAATAACACGAAAACACTTCCATGGCCGTAAATGGCTCACCAGGTAATTGTAAAATACCTATAAAATAGTTCGTGGATCATCTTATAAAATAATAGAGAACGACCTATCATTTATAAAATAGTGACAAAATCATGTAAAATACTAAATAAAATAGTTTGTAGGACAGCTTGTAGAGTGATGAATAATGATTTCTCATTCATAAAATAATAATAAAATCATAGTTTAATCGGTGATATATTAGCAAGATGAAGATCGGGTCACACAATAACTTGGGAGATGATTCGTAAGACAATGCATAGAGTAATAAGAAAATCATTTGTGATTCATAAAATATTGGAAAAGCGGTAGCTTACTTAGTGATTTAGTAGCGAACGATTCATCGGGTGGCAGAAAAATAGTTTTGAAAATTAATGACAAAATAAATTGTAAGACAACAAGAATAACATAATTTTATTGTTTTGGAATAAGGAAATGGCTAGTCAGCTAACGAGAGAGTAAACGACTTACAAGATTGTACTAAAACAGCCAGAATAAATGCGTCATAGCTTACAAACTTTTTATGAAATTGCTCGTTGGTTTATGAAATGGTAGTAGAGTAGCGAATCGGTTCATTACTTAATAATGGGAGGGCTTGTGCAATGAGTTGTAAAACAATTTATTNATCCATTCAATTGCATGCAAACATGTGTTTCCAGTTACATATATGCTACAATTACCACTAGTATAAGGCATTATAGCTCCAAAAAATTTCATCATCTCTAATAATCTCATGTACATATTCCTCCCCCCTATCCGAAACTTACATTCGCGAACCATTTCATGCATATAACATGGTATACAATAGTCTCAGTTTTCACCCTTAGCTTGTCATCATGAACATGACATTTAAACCATACTGCACCACACCCCTATAGGCCTATACTACTACTTCTGCAAATACGATACGTTTTGCATAAACCGTATGGATTAGCGTTGAACAAAACAAAAAAAGGATTAGTGTTACGTGGAAGGAGTCACGGTTCAGCAGATAACGGATGAAACGGTTAGAGGGTAACGAAAGGTGTTAGCGTATTGAAAGGAGATAGTATGTCCGTTAACGAGTGGTTTCCCATTGTTAACGAGACAATCATCATAACGAATACGTCTAAACAGACGAGGGTTGATTAAACGTGCCGAGCTGAACCAACCGCAACTAAGATGTATCCCGGAGATATCACAACCGGTGGTGCACACGTTCATGATTTCTACGGTATACGTAGGAATGCCGCTTGGGAGAGGGTCAGTGGGGCCTTGGTTTATGACAATGTCGGAATTCGAGCATCTGTCTCCCCATATTCGGTTTGGTTGTTCCACTTGTGTAGCTGCGTAAAAGTAAATACAAACAAAATGTATCAGAGAGAGAGAATAAGATGTTACTCTACGTTAATGACTTTACTGCTTCTTTTCTTTACACCAAAATGGTATCAAACAGAGAAAAGTCAACATTATTGCTTTGCAGTTTGAATACAGCTTTGTCATAGAACAAGGCTTTTTTTGAAGTCTATGATTTCTTAATAATTAAAACCAGTTTTTTAATAGTCAAAACTAATTAGTTGTATAAATTTCATTAAACTGAGTTTACAAACTATTACTACTACTGTAATAAATTAGACAAGTTTTTGCTATATTAAAAGTGTAACAAACGAAAACAAAACCAAACCCGCAAACAAGGATAAATTCATTTAAGCATCATAATACAATTAGAATTGTGCCAATGAAGCCAACCAACAATAAGAACAAAGCATACTTTTTTCCATATGGTATAGTATCATAAAGAAAGTGACAAATCAATTATATGACAATTATTGAACAAGGAAAATAATGTTGTAACCTTGTAACATCTCCAATAAATGCCTAGCTAGCTAACATGTGCAGTATGCTAAATTTCTAATGCTACCTTTCACCGAAATATGCATATTTTCGAAGCAAACGCATGTCCTAAAAGTGGTTTAATGAATTAGCCCCAATCTACATCTAGCTTCTTTTTTTTTTTTTTGAAAGATCAACATCTACATCTAGCTTCTAATTTGAGAATCTAAACTCTAAAATTTAGTAAATTTAGTGAGTAGAGATTCTTTAAGAAACTGGTTTAGACTTTAGATGAACTGTTTGCTATACATAAAAATCACCAACCTAACTTTTACACAGATCACAATAATAGCATAGAAATTGTAAGACCATTCCCCAATACAATCCTCAAATTTTCATGTCAAATGAAGAAATGGATGCATGACTAATTAAGGCAATAGCGACAACTCAAGATGAATTGAATAGTACTAGTAGTATGTTTTTTATATAAAAAGCTAAAGAGAAAGGGAAAGATTTCAAAAGAATAAGTTCTATGTTTGGTGAGCATTTTAACTAGACAAGAAAGAAAATTGGGAAGAAGATCTTTAGCCATTTTCATGAGAAGACTAGTATCTATTTAATGTTGACCTATAGTTCCAAAAAATAATAATAATAATAATAATAATAATAATAAAAATAAAAATAAAATTAATGTCGACCTAATTTACACATGAAGTGTTTAATTAAGATTTTAAGCTTTCATTTTCACCAATCCAACTCATGACACAAAATATTAGAACTTAAAAAAAAACTTTATTTTGATTTCATATTAATCCAAAAACAAGCCAAAAAAAAATGGCTAGCTTTCCTTTCTCTTCTGTTAGTTTTTGTCTTATATGTTTGTTTGTCTTTTCCATCCAAAACTGAAAATAGATGCAAACAACGACATGATATCTTTGTACAAATAGCCACATATTTACATGAAAAATACTCATCTATGTTTTTCTACACGTACTTTTGTCATATATGTTCCTCAATATTTTATAAAGAGTAAATTACTTAAATGAACTTTTTCTGTTACTAGTTATCGAGAATAAACCTCGCTCACAAAATTATCCAGAATGAACTTTTTTATATTATCCGTTAGATCTACTAGTAAATAACTTTGTAACCGTTAGATCTACTAGAGATGTAATAGCGCGAGGTGTAGGCGAGGTGTACCTTACATTTAAAACCTGGGCGAGGTGTAGGCGATGTTTAGGCGAGGTGAGGGTTTAAGCGATCTGTATGCGAGGTTTAAACGCGAGGTGGAGTTGAGTCTGGTCCAAATCAAGCGAGGTAAAGTTACTAGGGCGAGGTCGATGGCGAGGCAAGTTTCTAGTGCGAGGTCTGGGCGAGGTTCTGGGCGAGGTCTGGGCGAGGTCTGGGCGAGGTTCTGGGCGAGGTCTGGGCGAGGTTCTGGGCGAGGTCTGGGCGAGGTCTGGGCGAGGTTCTGGGCGAGGTCTGGGCGAGGTCCTGGGCGAGGTTCTGGTAAACCTTATGTGCAAAACGTTCTATTTAGAGTAATGATGAAACGGGGAAACCTATGGATGGGTTGGATATATAATAAGAAAACTTTCTGCACAATGCAACCGGAATATTTATACTACTAGTTATCATATATCCAAAGATTTTAATTGGAACATAAAAGTATCCATGCAAATTAAACAAAGAGTTGAAACTTTTTGTCTTGGGCTTTGCTTATAAGAGTTAAAAATTCATGTTCTAAAGCAAAAGAGTTAAAAATGGGGCATTTACAGAAAAAGGGGGTTGGGATTTGGGTGTGGTGATGAAGTCTTTTATTGGTGGTGCACAAACAAAACAAAAAAAATACCAACGGATTACATAAGTGGTCCAACAAGTCCCAAGCGAGGTGTACTAGCGAGGCCTTAGGCGAGTTTCTATTGCTTTTAAGTGGTCCTTGATAGTGACATAGTTGAGAGTGACATATAGTGGTTATTCTCGTAAAATAAGTAAAAACGGTTCATTCTTGTAAAACATACTCTAAAAGAGTTCGGTTTCGTAATTGGGTTTTTTATAAAACATAGAGAGTTCACACTACTACACATACTCTGCTAATTTTTATTTTTTTAAAAAAGTAGCCTAATAACATTCTATTAGCCATCAGCCAAAAGAGTTAACTTATCACTATAGCTTCAAAAACTCCTAGATACAAATTCTCCAATGCTTATATCAAACCTACATCTCTAAACTATTTCAAAAAGGAATAGTATCATAGCTTAAAACTGTGTAGTATATGACAAACAAGGATAAGTCCAAAATAAATCGTGCATGGGGGGTTAGTTAAAAAGGGAGACCAAAGGGTAAGGTAAAGAACCAGCATGTAATAGAATTGACCAGTGGAATGAAACATACGTGCTCTACCTCCACCCACCCCTCAATACGTACCACCAACATTATATCTGACCAAAAATGCGCTGCTCTGCCTCTGAGTACCTCCAGTGTGCAGCATTGTTTTAGCATCAAAATATAACCCGACACAATATGCTTGCATACCACAGACCACCACATTTTCATTCCACATACACCAGACCACTACTGCACTATGTACGTACCATTTAAATAGGACTCGTATTAATAGTAACAACTATTATTATGATTATTGTTATCATTATTTTTACTACCTATTATTAATTGTGAATGAACAAATCTAGATGTAAGATTTTCATCCGTTTATCATCCAAATAGTAATAGTAATAATAAGTATTCTCTTCTTATTGTTGTTATAATTTATTGATGGTAACAAATATTCAACATGAAATATTAACAAAAAGGTCTAGCTTGTTGCGAATATCATTCAATTAGACAATTAGTACTTAGAGGCAAGCTTATTATAATCACGACAACAACAATAACAACGACAACACTCAATCCTGCCGGAATAAGACCAGGAGAATGTAAATAGTCATAACTTTACGTTAAGGTAAAGAGACTGCTTTTAGAAAGACATATGCGGCAGCTAGTAACATTTAGTAACATTTAACAAACATCTAGAGGCAACTAAAACCAGTATCAATCAGCAGTTACTATTAACTCATGGCGACGATATAGATTACTAATTTTACGCGCATCAATCAGCAACATTTAGCAAACACTTAATCTACAGGTAAAAGCTTCTATAAAAACTTACCACGCCTTTGAAGAAGCAGCTTGCGATGCAGACGCAGACCGTTATTTACCGCGCTGTCAAAACCCGTACCATTCGCAACAAAACGCGTACCAGTACCACCACTAACATGCTCCATTAAACCACGACCAAATTGCAACGCACCTACTAATAAATAATAAACCATCCATTCAATGAACACCACAAGACAATATTATTATTACTAACTAACTAACTAACACAATAATGAAAAACTTAATGAAGCAAAATTAGCTGTAAAAAATAATTCAATACAATTAAATAAAAGAAGCGCACGCACCTGTGGCGCACGTAAATACCACTACTATTAACGCTATTATCAACGACAACAACAGTTTCTTCTTCTTCGTCAAGTAACTCATCGGAAAACTAACAAATTCTCGCCGGGAAAAACTTAACCACCTCAAGCAGTAGCATCAATCAATCAATCACTTAAATTTTGTACGAGCAAATCGTGAAGTGTATCTTTGACTAATAATTTTACTGCAAAAAATTAATAAATAATTTTATAATGTAGATTAGTACACATAGTGAAAGGTGTAAAACATCTAATCAATCACTTATTAAACAGTAAGAATAAAATAAAAAGTAAATCTACTGCCGCCGAATCGTTTATTATTACGATTTTGACTAAAGTGGATTTTATATTTTTATCCATCAGGTTTTAGCTTTATTTAACGGTTTATAAAACAGCTTTTTTTTTTTTTTTTTTTTTTTTAAATTAATAAAAAAATGGATTATTTTTAGTATGAAAATGATAGCAAAAATATGATGTAGTTTCCGTTTTAGAGCTCAAATTTTGCATAAAAAAAAATAATAATAAAAATAATAAAAATAATAATAAAAAAATTCGCCGTTAACTATATGACGTAAATTTAACTGTATTTTACGGTTCAGACTTTTAGCTTAAAAAAAATAAATAAATAAAAAATTGTTTTTGCACACAAATATGATGTAATTTCCGTTTTATAGCTCAAATTTTGCATAAAAATATAAAAATTAAAAATTCACCGTTAACGATATGACGTAAATTAACTGTATTTTACGGTTAACAGTACTATTAGCTTAAAAACTATAACAAAAAAAAATTATATAAATAAATTTCGTTTTTTGCACACAAATATGACAGTAAAAAAGCTGAAACTAAAGAGACAAAAAATGACAGATTTTTAACAAAATCGGTGCAAAATAAGAACTGAAGAAGAATACCTTTGAATGTGCTTCAGCTGAGAGAATGAATCGATAGATGATGATGATGATGATCAGCTTTGAATAGTGTGTGTGATAATTAGGGTTTTTTTTTGAAGAAAAGGTGATATGCTGTGTGGATGTGGGTTTTATGTATGTGGAGGATGAGCGCGTGGGAGAGTAGTGAGTGTGGTGAATGTGGTTAAGTTGCACGTGATGGAGGTGATATTGGTTAACAAGGATATATTATTCTTCTAACCGATTTGGTTTTGGTTGGGTATGAACATGAGAGGTTGGTTTATTACTATTTGCATAAGAGTAAAATACAGTGTTAGTCCTTTAGAGAGTAAATTGCAAAAGTTGTCCTTGTGGTTTGGCGAAATTGCACGTTTCGTCCTTGTGGTTCATTAAGTGCAAAGATCGTCCTTACTTTGCACTGTTACGTGCACTTTTGGTCCTCCATCATTGCAAAAATCGTCCTTGTGGTTTGCCAAATTTCACTGTTGAAGGACCAAAAGTGCATGTAACAGTGCAAAATAAGGACGATCTTTGCACTTATTGAACAACAAGGACGAAACATGCAATTTGGCCAAACCACAAGGACGATTTTTGCAATTTACTCTCCTTTTAGATTTTAAATTACATCATTAGTGTTGCAAAAATTGCTTGTCGTTGGTCCAATTGTCTAACGACGTTAGTTTCCCCTCGTCATCTCCTTTCACGTGCGATGCACACGAGTGTAAGATTATCTTTTCTCTTTATGTCATTTCCCAGCTACCATCTAACTACCCGCCATCTCAATGTTCCCGCTCATTGTATCATCATCTTTTATATCACACACTTAATTACTTTTTTCACCTACATCATCTCACAACTTTTAATTTACACACATAAACCTCAATCTTTTTCCCCAAATTATTTTCCATAATTTCTTAATGCTCGTGACACCATGGGTACTCTTAAATGGAAGATACCAGGTACTGACTTTGTAATTAGTGATGAAGATCTTTATGTGTTTGCAAAGGAGGATTATAGTAAGTTTTGTGTGTTGGTTTATTTTTTTCATCGATTTTGTGTAATTTGGTTAACTTTTTAAAGATTATGTTCTATCATTTTATGGTTTGACTTTTTTCAGAAACTTTTCCTACTGTGTTTACGATGAGGATACACCATGGTGGTGAGTTCAAGTTTTATCCAGGAAAGGTTTACGTTGAGGGTAAGAAAAGTATTGTTGATATGGTCGATATTAAAACATTCTCAATCCACGAGTCAGATGATATGGTTCAGGACCTAGGTTGGAGAGATAGAATGATAATGTATTATAACTTTCTGAAACATGGTATGAATCGTGATGTAGGGTTGCATGCTTTATCTTGTAATGATGATGTACGTCTTTTAAGTAAATTTATAGGTGCGCATAAGGTAATTAAAGTTTACATAAAACATAGTGTGTCCAAAGTAGAAACTTATTCCAAGTCAAATCAAATAATGAGCGATGTTATTGATGAAATAAATGAAGGCATTGGTGTTGGTACTAGTAGTCATAGTCATAATGTTCCTAAGAGGTTATTCTTGGAAATATTTCATCTTGAGGAGCTAGAAGTTAGTGATGAAATTAGTAGGTTTACTTAATTACCTACTTAAGAGCCTAGGTTAAGTGAATTACCCATTCAAGAGTCTAGCTTTACTAAATTACCTACTCAAGTCATCTTTCCCAATATTAGACAGAGAACTTGATGAAATATACGAGGTCTTTGGTAGTATTAACTTAAGTTTTGCTAAAAATGTTAGTCAAGAATAAGTAGTTGATGATTCTTTGAGGGTAGATGATTACCAACTGAATGATATGGATGTGAATGATAATGTGGGGTAGATGAAAATCAAGATATAGTGAATGATATGGTAGTTGATGATTTTGTAAGTGTATAGGAAACTCATGATCAAGTGAATGATAATGGAGTTGATGATCCTATGAGTTAAGTGGAAACTAATGATCAAGTAAATTATAATATAGTTGATGATTCTATGAGTTTTTAAGGAAAATTATGATGATGTGGTTTTAAGTGGTAGGAGGGATGATGGTAGTTATGTTTACGATAAAGATAGTGAGGATGAACATAGTGAAAGTGAAGAGGAAGATGAGGTATTTTATGATGAGGATAACATTATAAATGAACATGATGTTGCTGTAACATTGTTTGGGTTGAATGAAACACGTGATGTGCCAAGTTTGACTGATCAAGTTCAGATTCCATGTTTCATGAGAATGATTTGTATGTATGTGTGTAGTTTAAGTGTGTTTCATTGTATGTTTTTTTAGTGCGTGTTGTGTGTGTGCAGTGAAAGAAGAAGAAGGAATGGTTCGTGACTTTCGTGTTATTATTATTATTATTATTATTATTATTATTATTATTATTATTATTATTATTATTATTATTATTATTATTATTATTATTATTATTATTTTATAATGTGCGTACAAGTGGACATTTGATTTAGCTCAAGTGAAGTTAAAAAAAAATAAAAAAAAAATAAAAATAAAAATAAAAATCCCTTAGCCCAAGCAATTTGGAGGATGAGCGCGTGAGAGAGTAGTGAGTGTGGTTATGTGGTTAAGTTGCACGTGATGGAGGTGATATTGGTTAAGAAGGATATATTATTCCAACCGATTTGGTTTTGGTTGGGTGTAAACATGAGAGGGTGGATTATTACTATTTGTATAAAAGTAAAATACACCATTAGTCCTTTAGATTTTACGTTTAGTTTAAATCAGACAAAATTACACCATTAACGTTGCTAAATTGCTCGTCACTGGTCTAATTTACTAAGGATGTTAGTTTTCCCTTATTATCTCCTTTCACGTATAATGCACATGAGGGTAAAATTGTATTTTCTCTTTTTATCCTTTACATCTACCATTCGACTACTCGTCATCTCAATGTTCCCACCCATTGTATCACCTTCTTTTATATTACACACTTAATTATTTTTTTCACCTACATCATCTTACAACTTTTAAAATCATACATATAAACTCAAATCTTTTTCCTCAAATTATTTTTCATAATTTCTTAATGCTCGTGATACCATGGGTACTCTTAAATGGAAGATACAGGGTACTAACTTTGTAATTAGTGATGAAGCTTTGTATGCATTTGCAAAGAATGATTATAGTAAGTTTTGTGTGTTGGTTTACTTTTCATCGATTTGGTGTAATTTGGTTAACATTTTAACTGTTATGTTCTAATATTTTATTGTTTGACTTTTTTCAGAAACTTTTCCTACTGTGTTTACCATGAGGATACCCCATGGTGGTAAGTTCAAGTTTTATACAGGAAGGGTTTACGTTGAGGGTAAGAAAAGTATTGTTGATATGGTCGATATTGAAACCTTCTCGATTCACGATTATATGATATGGTTCAGGACCTAGGTTAGACAGATAGAAGGATAATGTATTATAACTTTCTACAACCTTGTATGAATCTTGATGTAGGGTTGCATGCTTTATCTTGTAACAATGAAGTACGTTTTTTAAGTAAGTTTATAGGTGAGCATAAGGTAATTGAAGTTTACATAGAACATGTTATGTCCAAAGTAGGAACTTATTTCAAGTCAAATCAGACACTGAGTGTTGTTATTGATGAAATAAATGAAGGAAATGGTGTTGGTGCTAGCAGTCATAGTCAAAATGTTCCTAAGAGATTATTCTTGGAAATTTTTTATCTTGAGGAACTAGAAGTTAGTGACGAAATTAGTAGATTTACTCGATAACCTACTCAAGAACCTAGATTAATTGAATTATCTACTCAATAGTCTAGGTTTACTCAATTACTGACTCAAGAGTCTTTTTTTCCCAGCATTAAACAGAGGACTTGATCGAATAGATGAGGTCTTTGATAGTATTAACTTAAATTTTGCTAAAAATGTTGTAAAAAACAAACAGTTGATGATTCTTTTCAGGGTAGAGGATTACCAATTGAATGATATGGATGTGGATAATAATGTGAGGGTAGATGAAAATCAAGATGTAGTGAATGATATGGTAGTTGATGATTCTGTTAGTGTAGAGGAAACTCATGATCGAGTGAATGATAATGGAGTTGATGATTCTGTGAGTTTTAAGGAAAACTATAATGATGTGGTTTCAAGTTATAGGAGAGATGATGAAAGTTATGTTTATGATGGAGATAGTGAGGAGGAACATAGTAAAAGTGAGGAGGAAGATGAGGTATTTTATGATAAGGATAACATTATAAATGAACCTCATGTTTCTGTAAAATACAAGATGTGCCAGGTTTGACTGATCAAGTTCTAGATCCCATGTGTGATGAGAACAAGATGTTATTGATAATGAAGAATTTGATAGTGATTCTGGAGAGGAGGATGACTTAGAGAGAGTTAGGAATAGAAAACTTTGGTAGTTAAGAAAGGAAAAAAAAACAACAATATTATGGTGTAGTGAAGAAGTATGGTAAGGAATCTTGGATATGTAAGACTCATTTAAGTGAGCATTTATGATAAAGAGAAATTTGTTACGCTTTTAAGGGGTCATTTAAGCCCTAAATCATGATATTATGATCAAATATTACCTCAAATGTTCTTTTGTCATTTTAGGTACTTTGGACAAGAATTCTGGAAAATGAAGCATTTTGGACGTTTTTGGAGTTAAAAGTGAAGAAAACGACAAAGTCAAGAAACCATGCTGGAAATTGTACCCGACGGCGTCTAGAGTCACAAGGTGACGCCGTTACTCAATGAGACAAAAGGTGGATATCACGTTTACACTTGACGCGCCAGAAGAAAATTTGGAGCATAACACGTGAAGGCGTCACGTTATACAAGAAGTAGGCCGTCACGTGTTAATCTAAAGCGTGACGGCCTAGAAGACCTACTAGGGGACGGCGTCAAGCAATTGGATTAGACGACAAGAAACCCTAACCACGGAGAGATGACGGCGTCAGCCATCAAAAGGTGACGCCGTCACCTATGTTAATCTATATATAGTTTTCGATTTTTCATTCATTGTGTGGAACTTTTGGTGGGAAACTTTTGGTGTACAAACCCTAGTCCGACTTTTGCAATAATTTTAGGGTTTCAAACCCTCTTTTCTTCCATGTTCAATTGAAGATAAGTTATCCNCCTAACCACGGAGAGATGACGGCGTCAGCCATCAAAAGGTGACGCCGTCACCTATGTTAATCTATATATAGTTTTCGATTTTTCATTCATTGTGTGGAACTTTTGGTGGGAAACTTTTGGTGTACAAACCCTAGTCCGACTTTTGCAATAATTTTAGGGTTTCAAACCCTCTTTTCTTCCATGTTCAATTGAAGATAAGTTATCCTTTAATCATTCAATATGTCTATGTGTTGTTTGATTATATCGTATGCTTTTCTTTCTTTTAACATGCTAGCTTAGATTTATTTGTGTTTGCTTAGATCTAATGAAACCTATTTATGGATTATTGATTATTGGTTTGTCATTGATTATTGTGGGTGATTGATTTTAGTGTTAGGCTTAAGAAAACTGGCTAACCTCCTATACGGTAACTTGCTTGAACGTCTTGAGAAACGTAATCGGATGTGTACTACAATTTTATTGGTTGTATTTAATGCATAAGTAACTATTAATGAGGCCATGATAGGATACTAAACGTATCGTCATAGGAAGAGATAGGAGCTTATAGAGTTGGGGAAGATCGTACACGGCCCCACGAATGGTATTAAGGAATGTAACCCGTCATCCACGCAATTGTGACAAATCAATTAATCAATAAAAGATAACTAGGGAGTAATGAAATCTAAGTAAACACACTTTGTCTCACTATAAGAAGTTCACCACTTTTAATTTCTTGTTATTTTATTTTTATTGCATTAGTAGTTATTTGGGTTAGTTGACTAGCAACTAATTCCGCCCACTCTTCCAATAACCGAGAATTTTACTTGCTTTCCATAAAATATAAAAATACAAAAAGAATCTGTTGAAAACTAGAAGGGGGGGTTGAATAGTTTTACGTCTGTTTAAAATTTATGAAAACAATTTTGTTTTAAAAACTTCGATTCTAGTTTATGTGAATTCAATACTTGCACTATATGAACAATTATATAGTTACTAACTAACTAAGCAAATATAGTATAAGTAAATAAGTAATGAAAGTAAAGAGTTAGAAAGATCAAACCACAACACAAGGATTTATAGTGGTTCGGCTACAAGGTCACCTTCCTTGTTCCTACTCC
>LBNU01026361.1:26789-58019 GCA_014162995.1 Artemisia annua | reverse complement strand
AAAAAGTCAAAAGTTCCTAGAAAAAGTTTTTGAATAAACATGTGAATTTTATTGTGAACTTAATATTGGATTATAGGACTTGAGCTTTTGGATTCATAAAATCTTGTTGCTAATCTGCATGATAGTATTTTTGTTAATTTTTATTTAGCTTGTTAAACTGCTTAATTTTGCTTATCCTTTTTGCACTTTTCTGAGAAAGTGTCCTGTGCACAGCTTTAATAGCCTATTTCATAAGCTTGTGAAAGCTTCATTAATTAGCTTTAGTGTGTGTAATTTGTTGTTATTTGTAGTCCATCTGGCTTACTTGGTATTCATACTCTTTATTTTCCATTACAAGCTTATTGGTCTGCTTATTTTGTGCCTAATGTTTTCTCAAATCCATTCACTACACTGAGTCATCAGTGTAGTGAGTCACTTTTCCTAAGCCAACAAAAAGCTATCCAGTGCACTAGAGCTTGTGTGTTTTGGCTTTTCAAGAAGCCCATCCACCACTCTCAAAGGTTCTAGGGTTGTTTATCATTTTCAAGATTATTACATAAGCTAGCTTAAAGCTTTTTGTTTGTCCCAATTTCTGTGTAACTTGAGAATACAGTGTGTTGAGCCCTTTTTCATAAGCTTCTAATAAGCTCACCAGTGGGTCCCATTGTGTGAGCTTTGGCTTTTTGGAAAGCCCACCAACCTAGCTTGCTATCTCAGTCCTTAATTTGTGCTTATTAGCTTATTTCATAAGCTCAATTTGCCCTTAAAGTTGACTGCAGGCCTAAGTTTTCCACTGTGGAATTTGAAAGTGCTTATTTGCTTATATTAAGCTTATCAGTGCATTTCCTTGGTTCTTTTTGCTCTTTTCCTGTTACTTAGCTTATACTTAACTCACTTATCCTTTGGTTCTCAGTGTTAAGCTTATTCCAAGCTTATTCAAGCTCAAATTTCCACTGTGAAGCCAAAAGCTTCACTGCCAAAAACTCATAAGCTCACAACTGCTTATTTTTCACTTCTAAATTTTTTTGTCTTTATTAAACTTTGTTATTTAAAGTAGTTTAATAGTTTTGTAAAAGAAAAACAACAAAAAGAAATAAAAAATAGAATAAGTGCTTATTTAGTCTTATTAGCTTAAGCCATTTGCTTATTTTTGTTAACAACATAGCTTTTTTATATTTTTCTTAAGTTCCTGTCATCTTAGAGTATTTTTAGAAAAAGTTTCAGATTTTTCTTTATTTGTTTAGTATTTATTAAAAATCAATTATAGTTTTAGTAATTAATAAATAGTAATTAATTAATAGTAATTATATAAATAGTATAATAAATATATTTTTAATTCTAAAATAAGTTTTATACCTTTTTAGACTTTTCTAAGTTTTTATTTTATTTTCTAGATCATTTTCTTATTTTCTTTGTAATTTATTACTTTAATAAATAATTAATAAATAGTTAATAATTAATAATTAGTAATTAAATAGACATAGAAATAGTGTTAATTTTCTTAAATAAGTTTTAAGTTGTAATAAAGTTTTAGAAATTGAATTTGCAATTTTGTGGGTTAATTCCTATTTAATTGTATTTTTGATTTATACTTAGTAATTAGAAATAGTTTTTAAATAATAATACTTATATAACTAATTATATAAATAAGTTTTTAGTTTTTTTTTGTATCATCTTTTAAGTTATTTTAAATTTTTAGAAATTTCATTTTCACCTTTTTAAGTTGTTTTTTATAATTTTAGCTAAATTGTTTAGATAATAATAATTAGTAATTACTTAATATTAAATAGTTAATCATACATTTTTAATTTTAGTTTTATATTTTTATTTTATTTAATTTGCATTTAAGTCGCTGTAATTTACAGATTTTAACTTTAGTTAAAGTGATCGATTTTGTTCATATATACCCCTTTTCTATTCGACATATTTTGATTTCGAATTTCGTTTTTATTCAGGATATCACATCTCTTTGGGACTTAAACGACCCGGGGAAACACTAAACTCCTCAGGATTTCATTGTATTGTGTCTTGAACATTCAGGATTTTTATTACGATTAGCCATTCACAAGTGGTTAGTTTGTGTGATAAAACCTGACGGCTCAGGTTCAACCACAACCTCACGTTGAATCCTAAATAACCTCCAACTTCAATCAATCTCGTCAGCTCATGTATAAGGGAAATACCTTTAATATATTTCTTCCAATATCTTGAATAGGAAATAGAACATTTTCAAGAAGGTCCCCTTTTGAGATGCTCGAATCCCGCTGGACAACTTAAATCAGCCGAGATCTCCTCTTTTGTGGGCATAAAGTCAGAAACATTGTCATCTTTCAGATGCACGTGGCAATATTTTACATCATTACTAGAATTCTTGTCATTACCCTTATTGGTTTCATCCAATGTTATAAATAGCGTGAGGTGTTGCGTGGCGACAGTCACAGCTCAAGCCTTACGAGCCTTTGCGAATCCTTGGCGTTTCTTAAGGCGTGTGATGAGTATGTAAATACTCATCATTTTTACCTAATCTGAACTGCCAAAACATCCAAAAACACCCAAATATGCATCAAAATACTAAAAATATCCCAGGGTTGTGTTTTATATGTTTTAGATGCAAAATGTTTGAAAACAAATGAAAAACGAACAAAGTTTGCATAATTGGCAGTTTCAATCCCTCAACTTTCAAAACTTGTCAAATCTAGTCCCTAAGCATTAATTTTGAAATAAAAGTCAACCAAAGTCCTTAGAAAATCACAAGTTGTCATAATTAGTCCTTTGATGAAAAGTTTCAAAAGTTTACAAGTTTAGTCCCTGAACTTTGCAAAAGTGTCAAAAATAGCCCCTNTCCCTCAACTTTCAAAACTTGTCAAATCTAGTCCCTAAGCATTAATTTTGAAATAAAAGTCAACCAAAGTCCTTAGAAAATCACAAGTTGTCATAATTAGTCCTTTGATGAAAAGTTTCAAAAGTTTACAAGTTTAGTCCCTGAACTTTGCAAAAGTGTCAAAAATAGCCCCTGGGATTAAAATCTTTTGGAAAATAACAATTATGGTCCTTGTATTATGAAACTTTGGCAAAAATATTCATTAGGTAAAAAGTTTGGTGAAATTACAAGTTTGGTCCCTCAAGTTTCAAAGTTGGCAGAAATGGTCCCTGGATATTCAAAAATGGGAAAAAAAAATCAAAATTGGTCCTTGTACTATTCATCACTTGGCAAGAATGGACCTTTTGATAAGTTTGGAAAGTTGTCAACTCAGGTCCCTCAAAAATCCAGAAGTTACAACTTTGGTCCTTGGGCTATAAAACACTACAAACCAAACCGGACCCTTTTATTATAATCCCATAAGTCCAAAACAAACCCAAAGCCCTTTACCAGTCCACCGCCCCAACCCTTTCCTTGGCCCATTTCTTTCCTAAGCCCAAAACATCCACAACCCACTCACCCCTTCGTTTATAACTCTCCCAGGGTCAAATAGTCAAACCCATCCCCCCCCCCTCCAAAACCACTGCAAATACCACCCTGGTATTCACTCCCCACCATCACCACTTGCCAGTCAAATAACCCACCACCTCTGTTCACCATCACATCCCACCACCCCCTCTTGTTATAAAACAGTGCAATTTGCATCCACCATTTTGGCGCCAAAACACATGGAAGGCTCAGATTGAGTTTAAGAGATCCAAGGGTCAAGAATTGAAGTGGGATATGTGCAGAAGACTCCAAAGAACCCTAATTTGCACTATAAAAGAAGAAGAGAGGAAGCAATGAAGCTGTGTAGTCACTTAGTTCAATTTTAGTGTCGAATTAGTTAAATTGTAGTTCTTAAGTAGTTGTAATCCTTTCAAAAGCTTTGTAATCTGTTCCTTTAATGTAATNACTGTCACCTCCACCACCCCCACCATCTCCATCACATCCACCGCCCAACCCACCATGCACCTAACAAGCCAAATGCAATAAATGCACCACCCCCAAATTGCTATTAAAAATAGTTATTCCCTTTCTCATTTTTGGCGCCAAAATCTCAATCAAGGGCTCAGATTAAAGATGAAGCATCCAATGGTCAAGAATTCACTCAGAGATCATAGAAAACCCTAATGGAGCTCTATAAAAGGAAGAAGAAAGAGAATTGAAGACTGTGTAGTCATTTAGTTCAATTTTAGTGTCGAATTAGTTAAATTGTAGTTCTTAGTAGTTGTAATCCTTTCAAAAGCTTTGTAATCTGTTCCTTTAATGTAATTTGATCTCTTTTTAATCAAAAAACTCAAGTACTTAAGTTCATGTTCTGTTTTGGCATTTCAATTTCAAATTCTGTTTTGGCTTTAATGATGTTCCAAGCTTAATGTTACTGTGTCATAAGCTCACTTAGGTTAATAGTAATCATAAGAAAACATAAAAAGGTAAAAAAATTCAGAAAACAAAACATCACAGGGTACCTTTGCATTAGACTGTNCTTGTTGAGCTTAAAGATACTCTAGTCTAGCTAGAGTTGAGGTTTTCCATTTTAAATTTCTTAAATTTCAAGTTTTAGTGTAAATTTCCATTTTACTGTATTAGTGCTTATTATAGCTTTTCTCTGTGCTTTTTGTGCTTATTTAGTGTTTGTTAGTGATATTACTGCTTAAAATCTTGGGCTTGTTCAGTGATTTGCATTGTTGCTATAAATTCCATTTTCACTGTCAAATTAGCATAAGTTCTAATCTTGGGTATTTGTGGTTGTGGTCAATGATTATCTGTTAATCTGTGCTTAATTCATCATAAGTTAGTCTTTGGATACAGTTTCATGGTCTAAATCATCAAATCCTTTTGAAAATCAAATACTAGTTCAGTAAAAAGGTTGTTTGGTTTTGCTGTCATAATTGTGATCCAGTGTGTTTGAGTTGTTGTTCTTGCTCGGTACATGTCACTTAGGACCACATTAGCTCAGAACAATCATAAACCTCAGTGGTCTTTTGCAAAAAAGTCATATTGGCCTCTAATCTCATTCAACTCTTAATCTGTCAAAAATTTCTAGTTCAAATCTCATCAAAACAGTTAAAAATTTGTTAGGATTGCTTAATTTCACTTTCTTGTGGTTTAATAAACCATTTTCAATCAATAGGACTCAATCAAATCTCACCAAAGTCAAAATTGTTCATAATCCTAAAAAGTCAAAGTTGCATACTCAGCAAAATGGTCAATTTTTCTTTGTAAACCATAGGGTTTAATACAGATTGGAAATCCAAACCAATTGTTGTTTTGTGTTATCAAAAAGAAAATCAAAGTTTGGAATCCATTTGCTTATAAATAAGCACTGCTTAAGTTACCTGTGTGAGTTTTTACCTCCCCTGTGCACAGATTTTTATCAAAGTTCATAAGCTTGCACAGAGCTTATTAGTGGGACCCAGTGTATGATTCTTGGCTTTTTGGAAAGCCAAGCAACCATTCTTGATAGTTCAGGGCTTATTTTTACCATTTCAAGCTTATTTGCTATGGCTGCAAGTAGCTTTTTGTTTGTCCCATTTTACTGTGTACACTGAGTGGTCATTGTACACTTAGCTTTTTGCCAAATTTCATAAGCTCACACAGAGCTTATTTGTAGGAGTTAAGCCTTAATTTTTGGTTTATTTGAAAGCTTGCCAGGTGAGCTTGTTGGTCCAAGCTTCATTTTGGATCCTTGAGTTTATCTGTGGGCCCCACAAGGTCTACAATCTAGCACCCAAGGCCTGTTTGGTTCTGTGTTTTAGCATAAGTGCTTACTTGTTGTTTCTAGCTTATCCAGTGTGCTTTTCTCATTACTTTGGCTTGTTTTGTGTTCATATAAGTTGTTTGCATCTTATTTCATAACTTTTGTACACTGTAGAGCTTATTAAGAGCATTTGCATTTTAAAAAATCCTAAAACATCACTGTTAAGCATTTTAGTGTCCAAAGTGCTTAATTTTAAGTTTCATAAAAAGTTTTTTAATAAAAGTTGTTCATTTTCAGTGTTAGAACAAGTTCCAAAAGGAAAAATCCAAAAATAATCACTTTTTAAGAAAAGTGATAGTTTCTATTTAATATAATTTAGACTTTTATTTTTCTTTTTAAATTTTAATTAAGTACTTACCTGTTTTCTTATTTTTCTTAAATTCCTAGTATCTTAAAGTGTTTGTAGAATTATTTTCAGATTTTTCACTTTTCATTTAGTATTTATTAGAATTAATATTAATTTAATTAATAATTAATTAAAACTAGTAAATTAAATAGTTTTGTTAATTTTTTTTAAACAGTAGCACCTTTTTATATTTTTTCTAAGTTCTACATAATATTTAGTACTTCTAGTAATTTTCCCATAATTTCTACTATTCATTTGGTAATTTCTAGGTTTAATTTTATTTAAAACAGTTTTAATCCAAAAACCAAAAAGAAAACAATTTAAGTATTTAAATTTAATCTCAGATCCATTTTTATAATTTTCCTAGCTTGTACACATTATTTAGATTCTTTAAAAGTTGGATTTGTAATTTTCTTTTTTCATTTTCTAATTTTCTTATTTAATCTAGTTTAAATAATCTTTAAATAATAGTTTAGTAATTAATTAATAAAAAACCCACAAAAAGACAAAAAAATTATTTTCAATTTTTATATTTCTTTTAAGTCATTTTAGATTTTTAGAAATTAATTTTGCAATTTTATAATTTTACTTTGTAGTATAACTCTTTTTAGATTACTTTAAATAGAATTTTAATTAAGTTTTAAATAGTTTTATTAAATAATTAGTATTTAAATAATAAAAAAATAAAAAAAAAATTTCTTTTTAATTTAATTTTAAGTTTGTAGAAGTTTCATTTTTACCCCTTCTAGTTTTTATTTGTTCCTATTTAACTTTTTTCCATTTACGTAATTAGTCTGTTTGTATTAGGTTTTCCCCAAGCCTAATTTTGTTTCCCTGCAGTGTAGAATTTTGTTAATTATCATTTTCTTAGTTAACAATTCCAAATAATCATTCTTCATCTGGTTACTATTCCCTAATCACTCATTCCCAAAACGTTTCAGAAACACAATTTCAATCTCGCTGGGACTTAACGACCCGGGGATACACTGTGCTTACACCGGATCATAAATTGATCTCTTCTTTCTCATATTTGACTTGTTGACCACACCTGGTTAACTGGTTAGTTTGGGAGGAGTCAGCGTGCAAAAAAATATTTATAGATTTATGTATTTATGATTTTATATCCTTTTTTTAAGAGCAATTTTAAATATTGAAGCCCAAATCCCAAATAGCTATGCCAAACTACAAGGCCCAAGTAGGAATTAAGTTTTGAAATTATAAGGCTCAAGAAGGAAATAGCCCAAATCTGTAAATCCCCTAAATGCTTCTAAAAATGGCGCCACGCCTTACTAAAAGGCGCGCCTTTTTTCGCCTTATCCCACACTACGCCTAGAGCCGCCACCAAGGTCCATTTCGTGGCGACGAGGCTACGCCTCGCGCCTTGGCACACCTTTTAAAACATTGGTTTCATCTTCCCCTTTGTCTTTTGTAAAGTCTTTAATAAGCTCATCTAAATTGTCGACCGAGTTATCATCAACCGAGTCCACAACCTTTTCAACCTCGTTTACCTCCTTTGTACACGATGAATTGTGGGTTTCATCTACTATGTTGATGCTCTAGGAACCTAACTCATGTACTAGAACGTCGAAAAGCTTCCCATGAATTTCAACCTTGACTGTATCCGAAATATATTGGTGTGATTTGGTGGAAATGCAAACTATTCCCGTACACATGGCTGCCGATTGTTCAACTTCAAAGAACATAAGTTTACCAAACACGCAAGCTACTTTCTTAAAGGCGTTTGATCCCCATGCACAAAGTGGAAGGCCGCTAATCTCAACCCAAATCAAAAGTTCGTCCACTTTAAAGGAAGGAGAGACAAATTTGAATGAAGGAGAAATGCGTTTCGTGCTTTCATTTGACTGGAAAGCTACACAAGCAGACGTCGTAGGAAATTGAATCCAAATCCATAATCCACCAACATGGTGAATTTTGAGATCCACAAAACCGTCATTTTTACAGACCCACAAAACCCTCATTGAGATATTGTTTTTGATAGTGTACAAAACATCTCCTTATAATATGTAAATGTAAATAAAATGATACAAATAACATTATAAATATTTTTTTAAACAAAGTTAGTTATCCTTGAAATAATATTTTTGAGTATGTTCGAAACAAAAGCTAGATAATTTTGAAAACAAGCACTACGTCATTTAGGTTTACACGTGTCATATTAAAACGACTCTAAAAACAAACAAGTTTCACTATCAAGTATATGGACTAATTATCTTTTGTTGTTAGTTTGGTTTCAATGAAATATTGTTCTACTATGATGCAAACCTTTAATGCTAATCTTATTTTTTGTTCCATAGTAGAAAATGCATATATTATGTTGCACAAGTGACATGTTTGTCTCTTCGACACAATTTTGCTTTGATCTCATAATTTGTGTTGGTCTTACATCACATCTTAGTCGGCCGAGTTGACATAACAGGATCAAAGTGATGTTTGATTTATAAATCATCACTAATGTTGCTCGCATGATAGGAGTAATCATGATACGTTCATAGCTGAATTTAAGAGAATATTTTACTATTCAATGAAGCACAAAATTTTAATTTCATATGACATCTATATACATAATGAAAAACGCGTTCAAGAAACCTAGTCTAAAACCCTAACTTAATTTGTGTCTAAAAATCTGTCTCTGCAACCCTGAAATCGTGACTACCACTAAACCCACACGTTGTATCAAAACAACACCCTAACCGAGACGTCATGCCTCAGACTTTCGCCTTTGTGTTAGCAACAAAATCTTTGGTCTCTATATGAAATTTATCAAAACATTAATGCTTAGTTCTCAAATTTCTTTAGTAAGGAAAAATAAAGAAATAAGAAGTAAACATTTTCAGCCCAATTTTGAAAGAAAACATTTTACTTCAAAATTAACCCAATTTATACTGGGGAATGGATCTACTAAGAAGTAAAATAAAAATAAGAAGAATGAGAAATGTTATCAGTCACACATTTCAAATGAAGAAGGAGAATTTTATGAGAGATGCATCAATGTGCAGCTGTGGTTATTTCTCATCTTCCTCATTTTACTTTTAGTTCTTATTTGATCCTTATTCATTTATAATGCAGTGAAGAACACTTTTTCACTTCATTTTCTTTAATTTCCTTCTTAAGTAATACTCAAAAACACAGTATAAATTTCAGTTCTAAAGTAACAAAACACAATAAATAAAACTACAGGGACTAAACATGCCACGAATGACGAAACAGAACACATCTTATTCCCTTTATAAATATCTATTTACTCACCAACAACAACAACTCAAAAAAAAAGAAGATATAAAATTATAAATAAATAAATAGTACCCTAGAAAAAAAACTTTTATACAAACCATCTTAACAAACAAGTAAAAAAATAAAAATAATCATCAGTTGGTGTTCTAGAGAATTCGATTATTAAGAATGGCAACACCAAACCAAGAATCAATCGAAACTTTTATGAGTATAACTGGTTCTTCTGAATCTGTTGCTATACAAACACTCACGGTATTCTTTTATTAGTTTCTTTGATGATGGAATGTAGGGGTTTTTCTGTAATTTTGCCCTAATTTTTGTGTTATTTGTTAGCTGTGATAATATGAGCTAGGGTTTTGATTTTTGGAAATAGGGTTTTGATTAGATTGATTTGTGGTGATTATTGGCAGTGTGAATTTGTGTTTGTATGGTGTCGGAATGCGTAAAAGCTAGGGTTGTTGGTTTAAGTGTGTTAATGAAATAATGAATGAATAGCGTGGTCATTTCGGTGAATAGCTTGCGCGTTTTTAAAATGTATACATCAAGTTCAATTTCTGTTAGGTGCAAACAACTCTGAAGTGGTCACGCCAAATTAGGGGAGGGAGTCGAGTAAATGGTTGGAAACCATGGGCTTAGATTCTAATATGAATAACTTGTACTTTAAGAAATTCGTCTTCATATAAATAATTTTGCCGACGTATCAACACTAGAAGATTATCATAATATTACAAGTGACATATGGATACGAAATTTGAAAGGAGGTTGTCTATATTGGTATTTAAGAAAGTATGTTATTCAGCATGGAATGCCAAAATGCCTTGTTATTGATTTATAGACTTTACCCGTAATTTAATGATAGAATGTACGGGTTACGTGAATATACTGATTGTTTATAGCCGTAGATTTGTTGTCATTTGTTGTTTAAGCTTATTTTTGGGCTTACGAGCAAATGTGATTGCGGATTATGTTTTAGAAGCCCATTCTGCAGCTTATTATGGGCTTACGAGCAAATGCGATTCTGGCTTATGTTTAAGAAATTGTCTTCTTAGAGTTTGTTGGAGGTGCATGTGCATCTTACGGTGAAGCAGATAGAGTGTATACTGGAGCTAGGCCCTGGCAGGCATGTTGTGGATATTGGTTAAGGCGTAAACCATTTGATTTTGCGCATTCCATAGTGGGGAGTTTGGGGGAGGGTGATGGAAGAAAGTAAATTATTCTGACTGAGAAACATAAAAAGAGATCGTTAATGGGAACTTTCTGTAGAAAAGGAAATCAGAATACTACTAGAATATATAAGAAACGACACTTGGATAACATGTTCATTCAGTACAATCTTAAAGTTGATAGCCAATGTGACTGAGGTTAACTGAATAGGGGACTGTATTATATGTGTTTTTTTTTTTGTTTTTTTTTTTTTTTTTTTTTTTTTTTTTTTTTTTTTTTTTTTTTTTTTTTTTTTTTTTTTTTTTTTTTTTTTTTTTTTTTTTTTTTTTTTTTTTTTTTTTTTTGGGACGGCAATTGTGGCTACATGGCCCCTAGCCCAGAAGGCGTAGCGAGCCCACACAACCAGGTTAATGGCACCCTTCCCTTTACGTACGCGGGAGGAAACCCCTATCGCCCTAGACAAGACTCGAACTTGAGACCTTGACTAGGAGGGTAAAACCTCCATACCGCTAGACCAGAGGTCATTTGGTGACTGTATTATGTTTTTAATTCTGATTGATGTTAATGGAAATGTTAATTACAATATCAACGGCAATCGAGTATTGATGGTCAGCCTATACCTATGATAAAATTGATATAAGCATCATTGTTACACTATTACTGATGAATCTATATGTGTACTTGTGTATAATGTATAAGTAGTATACACTACCCATGCTAGCTGTCACTCGTCTCTAAAGTTCTCTATACTTTCTATTCATGATAGGTCGTAGGGTGACCTTTGCGTTGTAATGCATGAAACTCGAGTATATGTTGGATTGACGCGGTCACGCAAAGTTATTACCAAATATATATATATATATTTACAAACTTACATAATTTTGCTGCCTAGTATTTACTGCCGTTATTGCATCAATCAAAGTGTTTATTATTTAGATGTTCTTTTCTGTTATTGGTATTCTACCTCCTGTGTGGATCTGAATTTTACTGTTATTTATCAGGAGCATGGCGGTGACCTTAATTTAGCTGTCAATGCACATTTCGCTGAAGGAGATAGAAACACGTAAGTGTCTTAGTCACTTAGTAAAGTTGTATGACACAAGAAGAAGAAATACGGGTCATATTTTCCATTTTAATGTCTGATACATGTTATTTTATTTCTTTTAGTAGACGTAACACAACCGTAGCTGCTCCGCAAGAGGATTTGATGGAGACAGATGATCTAAGTCATATTGCGTCTAACAGACCTTCCTCACTGTTCCCTTCAGCTATGAACCCTTTCTCTTTGCTTGATCCGAACTTCACTAGAAATATATTTGATAGTGGGCCAGTGTTCAGGGGTGGTGAACCATTTGTCTCCCATCCAAGAGAGGTGAGGCAGATTCCCATTGAGGTCAAGGATGGGCCCAGTACAGAATCAGATCATTCCGGACGTGCTCCTAGAATCGAAGATGTCACAGAGACCGCAACAGAAAATGACTCAGAAACTCCCGGGGTCGTGATTATTGATGAAGATGACGATGACGAAGATGATGATGATTATATTCCAACTTACCATCGTACTGGACGGAGTGCGCGTGAAGGTGTACGTGACACTCGTTTGAGGCCAAGTGCTCCAGAAGTTGGTGATTTACCCGATTATGGTATAGAAGAGGAGATGATTCGAGCTGCAATTGAGGCTTCCAAACAGGATTCCCAAATTGGTCAAAGGAATGATGCTGTATCGCAACCGAGGACATCTGGGTTGGAAGATCCTGAAATGGCACAAGCAGTCTCTTTATCTTTGCGGGTTTGTCTTTTTACCCTGTTTGCATTATATATAGAAATACACATGTTAAAAAACGGACTTGAATTGGAACATAATGTGTTATTTTTTTGTCTTTCATAAATATTATAAATAAAAAAGCATGGTGTTTTCTTTTCATCTTAACATTGTTCCTTTTCCAGGCTGCTGAGCAAGAGAAAGCTCGCCAATTAGGATCTGAAGTTGGACCATCTGAACCTAGAGGTTCGAAGATGGTTCAGTCTGAAGAAATGGAGACATTGGCATCATCAAATGGAAGGTAAGGTTCAAATCCTTCATAGTATTTTGTCCAGTTATGCGGACCTGTTTTTAACCTGAGAAATTCATCTAAGCCAAACTTGAGATGGTAACTTCACAAAATGTCTTAAAAACTGTGTAAACACAAATATATTTGATATTATGTCAAAAAGCAATTGTATATGGCTATTTTTGATGGATTTCTCTAGTATCCCAAGGTGGGGATCTCAATTGCATCGTTATTTTTGTGACATTGGAAGTGGACCCACAAATTAATAATGTTAATTAGTGTCGTTGAGACAATTTGGAAGTATTTCTGATAAGAGTATGTAAAATAATATAGGTTGGATGTGGGGAGCTCATCGTTTCCAGATGAAGCTGATGATGCAGAAGAACAACCGTTAGTTAGAAACAGGAGTCGCCTTGTGTCCTCCAACTCTCTCAACCCCACTGTAGACATTGAAGAAGATGAAGTTAACGAAGAAGATGAGAGTTTACCTTTGAATCCTCAACACCCACCAAATATCAATCGTCCTGTGAACAACGCCACTGACTTCCCATCTGATGAAGTACCTTTTCTTCTTTATGGAATAATTTTATATCTTGTTCTTAAAGTTTTGAAAGAAAGATTCCAAGCTACCTTTTTATCCCTTGTCATTGTTGAAAATAACTTGGAGGCACTGACTTTGGGCTATAAGATTTAAACATGTTTATATTAATAAAAATAAAATCTTTTTACTTTGTCTGTATTACGCATTTTAACAAATGAATAATCAAGGCCAGATTTTGAAAATATGCATAGACGACCCTGATACTTAGTTTAGCATCAAATACACTCTTTTGAAAAGTATTTCAGATATATGACAAATGTTCTTACTGTATATTCACAACTCCAAGTTTACATCTTTGGGTCGTTTCTATAATTAAAAATTTTCTGTAGTGGGGAGGCATGTCATCTCTGGAGCATGATGAAGCAGTCATGCTTGAGGCTGCAATGTTTGGTGGAATTGCTGAAGGGAGTGGATATCGCGTACCATATGCACCACATCAATATATGCGAAATGGGTTAGATGAAAATCTTGGAGTTTATGCCAGACCAACTCCGCGTCCTCCATCACCTTCTCTCATTGCACAGCGTTCAATAAGAGAACAACAGGTTAAATATGAATTACTGTAGTTTTTAGATTAACTAATCAAAATCACGACCCGAGTTTTCAAAAACTATGTTTTTATCATTATTGACGTTGATTTTTTTATATCTGGCGTGTAGAATGAAGAATATCTTGCTGCATTGCAAGCTGACAGAGAAAAAGAGTTATTAGAGCAGTCAGCTAAAGAAGCTGCTATGGAAGAAGAAAAGCGAAAGGAAGAAGAGGCACGCCTAAAATTAGAAGAAGAACAGGTGACTGATGTTTAAATTATGTTTTACTTGTAAAACTGTTTTAAGCTAACATGGGTATATAGACTGAATGAATTCAAAGATTTTATTTTTTATTTTATTTATTTATTTATTTATTTATTTTTATTTTTTTTATTTATTTTTTTTTTTTTTAACAATATAAACTATTATTGCACTAGGAACCTGACTCGTGAGCTCCTGAAATGGCGGCATTAGTTCCATGGATATGGGCATAGTTGGTTATATAGCCTAAAACTAGAAAAATATAAGGTACAAACGATTTTAGTTTTAGGCTTACTTGGTTATAGGCATAGCTGTTAAACTCGTACGAGTTGACTCACAACACATAAATCGAGGCAATTCGGAACCTGATTCCTGAATAACTAAACCGAGTCGAGTTGTTCAGTAACTTGACCGAGTCAGAGAATGATGAAGAGGGAGATGAAAACCAGTGGGCTGATTTTCTCTATATCACTGTAACAGATGGTATACAGGCAGTGTCAACATTTGATAGTGGACTAGAAAACATATGAAAATTGGACTAGAATCGGATGAAAATCAAAGCTCGTAATCAGAAGCAAGTGACCTTTTAAGAAGATAAAGACCAATAATTAAATAGCATATAAGAAACCAAAGGGCTTAGCCTAGCTCTATCTGTTAGATGCTCCCCAAGACCACAACCACTCAACGCCAACCAAGTGGTTGTGGGTTTAAGTCCGGTCTGGGATAGTTATGTGCTATAGATTGTTAGTTTGCCCTTGCAAAAAGAAAGTAGCATTTGAGAAGGCTCAATGGACTGATCTTTCTTTGGCCTTTTAAACGTGCATCTACAGTTTCCTGTTTTCTCAATATAATATTGTTAGTATGAGAATCTAGCACACCTGCAATCATCAGTAGTACTTATACTTGATTTTTCCCTTTCAGGAACTAGAGAGGCAGTTGGCAGCAAAAGAAGCGTCTCTTCCTCAGGAGCCGACATCTGATGATGAAAATGCTGTGAACCTTCTTGTGCGGATGCCTGATGGAAGCCGTCATGGTCGCAGATTTCTCAGAACTGATAAGTTACAGGTAAGAATTGGTGCATTAAAAATCATTAATCATCGTTGTTATAAGTCTAGTTATCAGCATATTGGTAACCAAACCATCATGTTTTCTGTAAGGCTAAAATTGGCAGGCCAAGTTACTAAAATTGACATGTAAGAATAACATTACCAAAGAGTATATTACAGATTTTGTCATATGACCAAAGGACTTATAACCTAGCAGTACCCATGTGGTGTGAGAATGCTCCCAACCAAATCGTTTTGGGTTCATGTCCCGTCTGTGACATGTGTGATAGGCTGATAAATTTGTGATGTTATAGTGTGAGATGGTTGCCACCAAACGAAAAAAAATTAAAAATTCGGCATACCTTGTATGGGCATGGTTGTGCCCCTTCTCAAAAAATGCCAACATCAAAACCTACAAGTCATGAGGCATTTTAGTGTTTTTGCATTGTTACTGTAGGATGTTTTTTAAATTTGGTGTTGGCTGTAAGATTCCTTAAGAGGCTAATAGCTGTCTGCTACTTTTGCAGAAACTTGATTGTTTACTTTTTCTTTTCTTTTTTTGTAACTGTAAATCTTATTTTTGTCATTTATAAAGTATGCCAGTCTGCTTGTATCAGTTTTGGTGTTAATATCTAAAATGTTAATGATTCGCTTAAGCAAGCGTTAAGTTCATCTGATCATGCTTTTGGTGCTTTTTTGCACATTTTAGAAAGCATGGTGGTTGTAAACAACAGCCTGGAATGCTTACTCTTAATTAACTTATTTCACCTTTTTTGTTGGCAGTATCTTTTCGACTTCATTGATGTTGCCCGAGTGATCAAGCCTGGCACATACAGATTGGTAATTCATTATCCATTCTTTTCAAGATATAATCAAACTTTTGTTTTTCCTTTCATAACATGGAGTATAGGTTAATTATTTGATTACTTTTATGAGATGATATTATTTGTACCGTCCTGCTTGTAGGTGATCTTTAGACCATCAAATTACTTTGCACACCAAAAAACTTCCTGTGTGTGTTTGTAACATCTGCTTTGTATTCTTTTGCTACTTTTTGGTGTGCGAAGTAATTTTGATGGTGTAAACATCACCTCCCTGTGAAATTGACTTGTAACATACTAGCATGTCTAAGTGTCAATGTTGATTTAGCTTTATGTTGTATGTCTGGTGGGTAAAATGGATTTGAGACTCTAATTGTTCAATTTCAAACAAAAGTTTGCACTAAAAATATTTTTCGGCAAAACCCAACACCACCCAGACCAAATACCATCATGTTTGACATGAACCCGCTCTGACTCATTAACCAAAATGACTTAACCTGCCCGTTTCACCACATATTGTAACAGGTCTTAAAGGTGGCTTTAATAAAATATCAATTTACTTGACAGTCTGTTACTTTTGAACGTGACTTGTGAAAGTACAATCTATTGAATTTGTGCCTGAACATTATTGTTTTGCTCTTACGCAGGTGAGACCCTACCCTCGCCGGGCTTTCAGTGACGGTGAAAGTAGCTTGACGTTGGAGGAACTTGGTTTGACTAGCAAACAGGAGGCACTGTTCCTTGAGTCTATTTAGAATATGGTCGTCAAATATGGTATCAAAATAGTTTATTTGCTCAGAAAACTAGACCTCATCAAATTACATATACTGTAACTGTGTTTGTGGTTCGAGTGTCACGGTTTATTGGTCCGTTAGATGGTCTGCTTTTGTTACATGGTGGGTAAAGAGGTTCTTGGATGTTTGGGTTGTGTTGAGTCTGTCATAACATTTATAGTTACCGAGTTCAATATTTAAAACCATTTGTTCTATTTTATTTGTTTTGGTTATGATTCGTGATCCATCTGCTTTGTCTGTTGGTTCAAACAGCCTGTTGATCATTATTGCTAGATGCCTAGATTTGTGATATTCATCGGTGCTTCAGATGGGTCGGTGGAAACGCTAAATCACCAGCATGCATGCATGCATGGCATAGATGCCTATAATGGTTTTGTTTTATCATAAGATACGGCTAGGTCTAATTTATTGGATTTAAATTAGTTCAGACTGTTAGTCTGGTTTACTGCCATTTTGATTCCGATTCGGAACAACCAATACTGCACAATTGCGCATGTGTGATACCTTAGACTCGATACAATATCTCCACCAGTTTACCCTCAGTGCTTGCTCATTTCTTAAATGACTTTGCATCATTGAAATTTCCACAAGCGTGTTATAAATCATCATCTATGTGTACCTAAAAAACTGACAAATAATTTACACATAATAGCAATTCGACTTACTTTTTATACTTGCTATATAATTGCATGTTTTATAACCTTTGCTAGTCATTTAGATTGCAAAAATTAGTTTTATGGTACACTTGAACCAAAAGAGGCAAAGACATGCTTAAGCATGCTGGCTTAGACTTGTTTTAGTCACAATACAGAAAGCACAACCTGCATCAGTGATCAGTTTTGAAGCTAAGGGTTACATGTTTGAGTTATCTTGTTTTTTCAAGTAACGATAAGCGAACAAAATTTGAATGGCTATGTGATATGTTGCGAAACTTGGACCGGCCACCTCAAGAATTGGCAGAAATGTCAATTGTGGGATGAGGTGTGCAGGGGTATCTTTCACAAATCAATTAGAGATCATGCTTGGTTCCATTTGTGTTTTCACTTTTTTTTGCCAAAAATATATTGCTTTAAATGTTGGACCAATCACATAAAGCAAGTGGAGTAACTAAAGTAGCCATATGCTATAACCTATTAACCGTTAAAACTTCTTTATCACAACATAAAGACTTTATTATAGTGTGAACATACTGTTTATAGATTCCTTTTGTAAAAAACTATCTATAGGTTAACAAAAGAATATACAACTTTGTTGTGGTTTATGGGGCCTTTTGGAAAACAATGGGCATTTGGTTGAGTGGATTATTTCTTAAGAAAGAAGGACGCAAGAATGGTAATCTAGGCATCACACAAAGAGAACACGGTGCAGTGCCGGATAATGGGTTATAGGTGTCATTTTGGCACCTATAACGGCCCTATAAGTTTTATAAACTGCACCGCCCCAACATGTTATAGGTGCCAATGTCACTCCCTTCACATTCCGTTATGCTTTGTGTGTGTGTGTGTGTATTTTGTGGTGTGTTATAGGAATTTTATTAGGGAGGATGTTTATGTTATAGAAGTGTTATATACTTATATGGTACATGCTGATGTGGCGACGCCTATAAAACTTACATGGTGCAACTGCACCTTGCTCTCTAAGGTGCCATTTAGTTTCGGAGAAGTTACTTAATTTGTTAAGTCTGAAAATTTTGTTTGATACAAACTTAAAAAACGAAAAACGAAAAAAATAAAAATAAAAATAAAAATAAAAAAGTCTGAAAAATTTGTTTGATACAAACTTAAAAAACGAAAAACGAAAAACGAAAAACGAAAAACGAAAAATGAATTTTTTTTTTTTTTTTTCTCTCGAGTATTGATAACTTCAAACATTTATTCATCATATAAAACAATCAACAATTGCTTATTCATAAACACATCTTAATACAAAATAAAAACAAACAAGCCCTACTCGAATTAAGTTGTTCAATAACTTTAAGTTTAACAGTTTACATTATTGAATAAGTTACTTTTTCTTATGCTATGATTTGAATGAAACATGCGAGAATTCTTGATAACTAAGAAAAGTGGACATGCGAACATATATAGTGGAGTTAAGTGCTTGTGGGATCTTATTCTTGTCATATGGGAAGCATGCAATGAGTGGTTTGTCACCCACACATTATATGGTCTTAAATGCGATACCAACCACTTGATACACCTTTTGACAAAATTAACCCACGTCTCAAAAATTAATAGTACCAGGTTCTTGGAAAAGTTAAGTGGAATCAAACTAGACATTTGCTATAGTACGTAATAGATATTGATTACACATGGAAAAATCGAGATTATGTACTTTTGAAGCAGGACTTGAACACGATGATCTATTATTACATGTTTCATTATTGTAACGACGTGTATTTTATTACTGTTGAAGATTATCGAGTTCAAATTCTACTTCTGTCACATTCAAAAGTACACTTGTATGTGGATTCAATTAGCATGCAAATTTGTCTAGTGAAAAATAATATAAGACGAAACACAAATTTAAAAGGTTTGGGACCATGTTCAAAGACTTAAGTGATGGTGTTTGGTGAAATAGATTAAACTCATTAAAGTGCATGTACTAGAAGATCGACAAAGAATAATTCCCATTTGGGCTTTTAAGATCAGCTCAACGCAAACTTACCAATCATCAAGTATTCTATATTAATTTCAAAAAAAAGTATTCTATATTTTTCTTTTTAGAGTAAATTGCATAAATCGTCTCTAAAGTTTGACCAAATTGCAAGTTTCGCCCCAAACGTTACGAAAGTGCAAGGATCGTCTCTATGGGAAAACCTTTGGTGCAAGTATCGTCCCTGTAGCGAACCTTTAGGGAAACCTTTGCTACAAGTATCATCCCTTTGGGGATGATACTTGCACCAAAGGTTTCCCACAGGGACGATCCTTGCACTTTTGTAGCGTTTGAGGAAACATGTAATTCGGCCAAACTTTAAGGACGATTTATGCAATTTACTCTTCTGTTTATGTTCATCTATAAACTGATAAGTGTACATGTCAAGCCTTATGTTCCTGTTAGAATGGAACTTTGGAATTATAGGTTTTGTATTTATAGGTTTAGCCAACTTTGGTGGAATCCCGCGACATTAGAATAGGTTTCTATGTTGGGGGTATGGTCGTATGGAGTCTATAAATACCCAATTGGTTTATGTAAGAAATATTGGAGAAACATCTTTACTTATTATTAACTTAGAAGTAATAATTTGAGAAGACACTATGCAAGTAGGAAGTGTCCAAAGCTTGTTATAAAGTATTGTTGATGGTGGTTGAGTGGTTCAAAGGAATGGAGACATATGGCACAAAATGAAGATTATTGTTTCATGCGTGTCTTTTTAGTGTCCTTAGTCCGGTGCTACCTGAATTAGCTCTCTTATGTTGGTCGTAGGACCAGTCGACGAGGACAGAGGACTGCCTCAAATTGATTTTCTTAGAAACTTGTTATAGAGTAAAATATAGAACAAGTTATAGAACAAGTTTCTTACTTACTAAAAGATATCTGAGTAAAATAAACTGAATTATGTTGTATTGATAGTGTTTAAGTTAGACACGAAACTAGTTTATAGCCAAGAAATTTTANATGGCTTTAAATGTTGGACCAATCACATAAAGCAAGTGGAGTAACTAAAGTAGCCATATGCTATAACCTATTAACCGTTAAAACTTCTTTATCACAACATAAAGACTTTATTATAGTGTGAACATACTGTTTATAGATTCCTTTTGTAAAAAACTATCTATAGGTTAACAAAAGAATATACAACTTTGTTGTGGTTTATGGGGCCTTTTGGAAAACAATGGGCATTTGGTTGAGTGGATTATTTCTTAAGAAAGAAGGACACAAGAATGGTAATCTAGGCATCACACAAAGAGAACACGGTGCAGTGCCGGATAATGGGTTATAGGTGTCATTTTGGCACCTATAACGGCCCTATAAGTTTTATAAACTGCACCGCCCCAACATGTTATAGGTGCCAATGTCACTCCCTTCACATTCCGTTATGCTTTGTGTGTGTGTGAGTGTATTTTTTGTGGTGTGTTATATGAATTTTATTAGGGAGGATGTTTATGTTATAGAAGTGTTATATGATACATGTAACATGACGATGTCTATAAAACTTACATGATGCAACTGCACCTTGCTCTCTAAGGTGCCATTTAGTTTCGGAGAAGTTACTTAATTTGTTAAGTCTGAAAATTTTTGTTTGATGCAAATTTTTTTTTTTTTTTTTTTTTTTTTTTTTTTTTTTTTTTTTTTTTTTTTTTTTTTTTTTTCTTCTTCTAGACTATTGATAACTTCAAACATTTATTCATCATATAAAAAATCAACAATTGCTTATTCATAAACACATCTTAATACAAAATAAAACAAACAAGCCCTACTCGAATCAAGTTGTTCAATAACTTTTAAGCTTAACAGTTTACATTATTGAATAAGTTACTTTTTCTTATGCTATGATTTGAATGAAACATGCGAGAATTCTTGATAACTAAGAAAAGTGGACATGCGAACATGTAGTGGAGTTAAGTGCTTGTGGGATCTTATTCTTGTCATATCGGAAGCATGCAATTAGTGGTTTGTCACCCACACATTATATGGTCTTAAATGCGATACCAACCACTTGATACACCTTTTTGACAAAATTAACCCACGTCTCAAAAATTAATAGTACCAGGTTCTTGGAAAAGTTAAGTGGAATCAAACTAGACATTTGCTATAGTACGTAATAGATATTGATTACACATGGAAAAATCGAGATTATGTACTTTTGAAGCAGGACTTGAACTCGATGATCTATTATTACATGTTTCATTATCGTAACGCCGTGTGTTTTATTACTGTTGAAGATTATCGAGTTCAGATTCTACTTCTGTCACATTCAAAAGTACACTTGTATGTGGATTCAATTAGCATGCAAATTTATAGATTGATTGGTGCATGTCTAGTGAAAAATAATATAAGACGAAACACAAATTTAAAAGGTTTGGGACCAGTTGTGACCTGTTCAAAGACTTAAGTGATGGTGTTCGGTGAAATAGATTAAACTCATTAAAGTGCATGCACTAGAAGATCGACAAAGAATAATTCCCATTTGGGCTTTTAAGATCAGCTCAACGCAAACTTACCAATCATCAAGTATTCTATATTAATTTCAAAAAAAAAGTATTCTATATTTTTCTTTTTAGAGTAAATTGCATAAATCGTCTCTAAAGTTTGACAAAATTGCAAGTTTCGTCTCAAACGTTACGAAAGTGCAAGGATCGTCTCTATGGGAAAACCTTTGGTGCAAGTATCGTCCCTGTAGCGAACCTTTAGGGAAACCTTTGCTATAAGTATCATCCCTTTGGGGATGATACTTGCACCAAAGGTTTCCCCACAGGGACGAATGACGATCCTTGCACTTTTGTAGCGTTTGAGGAAACATGTAATTCGGCCAAACTTTAAGGACGATTTATACAATTTACTCTTCTGTTTATGTTCATCTATAAAGTATAAACTGATAAGTGTACATGTCAAGCCTTATGTTCCTGTTAGAATGGAACTTTGGAATTATAGGTTTTGTATTTATAGGTTTAGCCAACTTTGGTGGAATCCCACGACAGTAGAATAGGCTTCTATGTTGGGAGTATCAAGTATGGTCGTATGGAGTCTATAAATATACCCAATTGGTTTATGTAAGAAATATTGGAGAAACATCTTTACTTATTATTAACTTAGAAGTAATAATTTGAGAAGACACTATGCAAGTAGGAAGTGTCCAAAGCTTGTTATAAAGTATTGTTGATGGTGGTTGAGTGGTTCAAAGGAATGGAGACATATGGCACAAAATGAAGATTATTGTTTCATGCGTGTCTTTTTAGTATCCTTACTCCGGTGCTACCTGAATTAGCTCTCTTATGTTGGTCGTAGGACCAGTCGACGAGGACAGAGGACTGCCTCAAATTGATCTTCTTAGAAACTTGTTATAGAGTAAAATAATACTTTAGAACAAGTTATAGAACAAGTTTCTTACTTACTAAAAGATATGTGAGTAAAATAAACTGAATTATGTTGTATTGATAGTGTTTAAGTTAGACTCGAAACTAGTTTATAGCCACGAATCTTATATTGATAGATGGACATTTAGAGAATTAGAGACCAAAAATGAAATGTGGTTTGTAGCTATACTCGTTTAATCATCATTATTAAAACTCAACATAATCCACCTGATTTCATATAAATACATTATCTTGACATTAGAATACCAAAAGACATTGTAATATTGTATTAAACATTATAGAAAACAACAATCGTGTGCATATTTGATTTACTTGGTCGACAATTTAATATACTCCTATGTCGACTGATTATTATTTTAGTTCAATTACGTAATAGTGCAAAACATTTGTGGAAAGAACTCTATTGTGATTATGACTCTAACTACTAGTTTAGTACTACAATCCAAATTTTTTGTGAATGAGCTTTTTTATGATCATGACTGTAACTAATTAACACTACTGGTTGTCCTCAGTTAATTATTTATTGAATTAATAACAACTCCATGATTGTGGTTATATAAAATTATAAATTTGTTCATTGACTTTGTTTACATCGATCATAAAGTTATAATGATGGTAGAATACATTTGAGCAAAATATAGCAATACCTGAAACGGAGAGTATTTAAGTTGAGTACTCTTTCATTTGACTGGGTATGTTTGACGAAGGTAATCTTTTTTAGAACGGCTGAGGTAGCTGTTGATGAAGTTGTGACGGCGGAAGATGAAATAAAAATTATTTTATAAGTTTCATAAAGTAACATTTAACTTTAAAAGATTATAAAGATTATTATTATTATTTTTTTTATTATTATTATTATTTTTTTTGGATAGGTTTTGCCAGTCAAACAAGATTTATATTTTAGGTAGCTTATTTTTTTAGAAAAAAATAAACACAAACTTCTTATAATCTTGTGTGACAAACATATGGAGAAATAACTTATTTTGATCTACGAATATCTTTAGAAAACCTTTTGGACGTTTGGTTTGCGGAATTGAAAATCATGAGATTTCAAATTTTGAGAAAATTGAAAATTAGAAATCAAAATTCTGTTTCACATGTTTAGTTGAAAGAATCATGTGTAAGAATTTTAAATGTTTTAACAACAAATGACATAATTGCTTTTTAATCATAAAATAGATCATTTGAAAACTTTATATACAAACATAAATGATAAAATGGATGATTTACTTGTGTACCAAAATGAAGAGCTATTTCTTTGCAACATAAAATTAGTTATTTATTATATAGGGATAATTAAGATCAAATAAGGAGCATAATTAAGATAAGAAGAATGAGAAATAACAACAACCACACATTTTAGATGTAGTTACAAAAGTGGATGCATCTTCCTTCAAATTTTCCCCCTTAATTTGAAATGTGTGGTTAAAATTATTTCTTATTTTAACTATTATTCTCACTTGATCTCTTTTCAGGAATAATAACCTAAAAATATATTTAACTTATTTTTTTTCGATTATTGTGTAGTCAACTTTATATTTCGCTATTATATACCTAAACTTTGGAATTGCAACCTTCGTATGTAGTTTGTTCATATATAATGACCAATTTATCATTCGTTGTTAATAAGATGATTAAAAAATATAATGGTAAAATGATAACAAAATACACATAAATGTCAAAATTCAAAAGTCGAAGTATACAATTAAAAAAAAAAAAAAAAAAAAAAAAAAAAAAAAAGAGAAAGAAAAAAATCAAAAATAAAAAAAGAAAATAAAAAATAAAAAAAAAAAAAAAAAAAAAAAAAAAAAGAAAGTTGGTTGTACAATACTTAAAGAAAGTGATAAATTAAATACATTTTCAAATTATTATCTCTATTATATATTACTTTAGCACAAACAAATAAACTTCACGTAAAAAGAAAAAAAGAGCCCAAAAAGTTGTAGAAAAAGAACAAACAAATTGACGTCGTAAATGAAAGGTATCTTTGTTTGATTTATACCCTTGACTTTCGTAAATAAACATGAAATTGATTTCTCCCACCCTTGTAAGGAATTTGTGATTCCCATGTTCTCCAATTTCATATTAGGGGCAACCAAACAAGCAAGAAGGGATTTTAATTTCAAATGACCCAACTAAACGGTACCTTTTAGTTGGCCCCTCTTAGCTATTTTAAAATAGTGTCGAGTATCTTGTTAGGTCTAGTATCTGCATAAATATTTTTAATTTTTTTAACCATACATGTTATTTTGCGGACGTCGCTAGGAGCCCTTCGTAGTTCTGGCTTTTACCATCTTGTTATGCATTGTATTTGCATTCTTTGATCTACACCAGCATAGAAATTGTACGTGAAGCACTGAACAAAATTAAGCGATGGTTACATATATCGCCAATCTCACCATTCAATAATAGTAGTGTTGTTTTGATTTGATAGGTTGGTCTAACGATATCCACGTTGCTCAACAAAGGTTGAGGCGGGTTTTAGCCCCTTTATGACAAACATAGTAATCTAGGGGTCGGCTGATTTTATTTCTTCTGTCGTTGAGAAAGAATCAGTATATGTGAAAATAATAAAACTATTGACAAACAGATTGTTAAATAGTAAGTAGTAATTACTAGAAAATGTGTTATAACAATGGTTGACATTCTATTTAATACATGAAAACGAAAACCTTTTGTTGTTAAGTTTCTCCGTATATAAGTCTTTTCTAATTATGCTTAACTTGGTTAAATAAGTTTTGGTATGATTCTTACATATACTTTTAGTTTTTGTTCTATTTGGTGAAAATGAAAACAGAACAAGAGTAATTTTATGACCGTAAATATGGATAAAACCAAGGTGCTTCCGGGATTTTTGTTTAGCTTAAATATAGACTTACGAGACTGTACGATGCCATCTTATATTTTATGCGGCGTTGGTTGAATGGTTGTGTAGAATTAAACAACTGCTCTTCGAATTGAGCACGTGTAAGTTCCCTCAGATTTGGTAAGTGACGTCCTTCGAGCATCTAATACAGATGAAATAAACGCGTTAGCCTCGTTTTGGATTTGACCCCAAGGCAAGCTCCGACGTAAAATAAGTATGGGCTTAAGCCGGGAGGCCAAGTAATAATGTGAGAGTAAATGCATAGTAAATGAGTTAGGTTAGCACTGAATGAGGTCAGAGTATTTATACTCCAACTATTGTACCTTGTTTAGCATTGAATGAGGTTGGAGTATTTATACTCGTACCTGAAACATGGGAAAGAAGTGAGTTGAACTATGCCTAGCCTAGGTGTTAGGCGTCATGTCCACGTGGGGGATAATATCCTGTAATATCTGGGTTAGGCGGCTCACGTTCAGTTCTTTGTACAAACTGCTGGATAAAGGGATCTTCTGTGTAAAAGAGTGTTTACCTTCTACACGTGACTCTTACCAAGTCATTTATCCGTTGCGGGCGTTCGATCAGTGTTCTTAAGGACTAATGTCTAATGGACACGCGAGGGCGTTTATCTTCTGGCACGTGTTCTTCAGAGTTCGGACACATACACCAACATGTTGATTTACACTTATTTTTAGCTTATATTTTAGCTTAATGTATCACATCTCAAATACAAAAATACTCCATCCGTTCTAAATTATAAGTCCATTTTTAATTTGCACAAAGTTTAATAAAATTCCACTAACTTGTTTATTCACCAATCAAATATATTCTCTCTACACTAAAGTGTGTTGTGATTGGTTGAAATAGAAAATGGACAAGTATTTTGAGACACCAAAAAGTAAGAAAATTGACTTATAATATGGGACGGAGGGAGTATAAGAGTAAAAAAGAAAAAAAATAAAAAATGAAAAAATTAAAAAGTTAAAAAAAAAAAAAAAAAAAAAAAAAAAAAAAAAAAAAAAAGTTGGTTGTACAATACTTAAAGAAAGTGATAAATTAAATACATTTTCAAATAATTATCACTATTATATACTCCCTCCGTCCCAAAATAAGTGTCCAGTTTGACTTTTCAGAGTCAAAATGGTCCAACTTTGACCTTAAATAATCTTTTTGTGTTATATAATACTTGATGAAAAATTATACCAATGAAAAGTACACTTAAAACTCAATTAATTCATATATTTTGCATCAAGTATTATATAACACCCGCAAAAATAGATAAGGTCAATTTGAACCAGTTTGACTCTGAAAAGTCAAACTGGACATTTATTTTGGGACGGAGGGAGTATTACTTTAGCACAAACAAATATACTTCACGTAAAAAGAAAAAAAGAGCCCAAAAAGTTGTAGAAAAAGAACAAAACAACTTGACGGAAATAATTTATAAGAAAAGAAGTTGTAAATGAAAGGTATCTTTGTTTGATTTATATATAGGGAGGTGATTTGTACACCATTTTTTTTAGCCATCCACCACTAAATCATGCATAGCAGTGTTGTACTGTGTGCATCACTGGTGTAATTTAGTGGTGGATGGCTAAAAAAAATGGTGTACAAATCACTTCCCTTATATATACCCTTGACTTTCGTGAATAAACATGAAATTGATTTCTCCAACCCTCGCAAGGAATTTGTGATTCCCATGTTCTCACATCATGACATAAGTAAGCAGTTATTTTTGTATCGGCTCAAAACCTCGCTAATTGATCTTTACGGTGCTTACTCTATCAATTCGATCTCAATTTCATATTAGGGGCAACCAAACAAGCAAGAAGGGATTTTAATTTCAAATGACCCCAAATTCCTCCAACTAAACGGTACCTTTTAGTTGGCCCCTCTTAGCTATTTTAAAATAGTACCGAGTATCTTGTTAGGTCTAGTATCTGCATTCTTTAATCTACACCAGCATAGAAATTGTATGCGAAGCACTAAACAAAATTAAGCGATGGTTACATATATCGCCAATCTCACCATTCAATAATAGTAGTGTTGTTTTGATTTGATAGGTTGGTCTAACAATATCCATGTTGCTCAACAAAGGTTGAGAGGCGGGTTTTAGCCCCTTTATGACAAAAATAGTAATTTAGGGGTTGGGTGATTTTATTTCTTCTGTCGTTGAGAAAGAATCAGTAAATGTGAAAATAATAAAACTATTGACAAACGGATCGCTAAATAGTAAGTAGTAATTACTAGTAAGTAGTAATTACTAGAAAATGTGTTATAACAATGGTTGACATTCTATTTAATACATGAAAACGAAAACCTTTTGTTGTTAAGTTTCTCCGTATATAAGTCTTTTCTAATTATGCTTAACTTGGTTAAATAAGTTTTGGTATGATTCTTACATATACTTTTAGTTTTTGTTCTATTTGGTGAAAATGGAAACAGAACAAGAGTAATTTTATGACCGTAAATATGGATAAAACCAAGGTGCTTCCGGGAGTTTTGTTTAGCTTAAATATAGACTTACGAGACTATACGATGCCATCTTATATTTTATGCGGCGTTGGTTGAATGGTTGCGTAGAATTAAACAACTGCTCTTCGAATTGAGCACGTGTAAGTTCCCTCAGACTTGGTAAGTGACGTCCTTCGAGCATTTAATACGGATGAAATAAACGCGTTAGCCTCGTTTTGGATTTGACCCCAAGGCAAGCTCCGACGTAAAATAAGTATGGGCTTAAGCCGGGAGGCCAAGTAATAATGTGAGAGTAAATGCGTAGTAAATGAGTTAGGTTAGCATTGAATGAGGTCAGAGTATTATACTCCAACTATTGTACCTTGTTTAGTATTGAATGAGGTTGGAGTATTTATACTCGTACCTGAAAACATGGGAAAGAAGTGAGTTGAGCTATGCCTAGCCTAGGTGTTAGGCGTCATGTCCAGTTCTTTGTACAAACTGCTAGATAAAAGGATCTTCTGTGTAAAAGAGTGTTTACCTTCTACACGTGACTCTTACCAAATCATTTATCCGTTGCGGGCGTTCGATCAGTGTTCTTAAGGACTAATGTCTAATGGACACGCGAGGGCGTTTATCTTCTGGCACGTGTTCTTCAGAGTTCGAACCGATACGCCAACATGTTGATTTACACTTATTTTTAGCATATATTTTAGTTTATAAACGCATTTTTTATCTTTAAAACATAATGAGTTCATAAGCCAGATAATTTGAGCTTTTGAAATATAAAGTGTAATCATATGAGTTTATAAGCCTGTATATGAACTATTAACTTAAACAAACACTCTCAACAAGTTGTGACCACAAGTTTTAGTTTAGACATGTGCATGATGATACGATGGTTTACGTGTCAAAGATTGCCTAAAACATGTATGTCAATTATTGTTCTTCGTAAATTTTCAGATATTGTTTTACCACTTAAGAAAGCAATAAGGAATTTGAGTGCTAATAAGAACCGTCGGACTTTAGATAACATTAAGTTCTGACATAAGCTATTTAAAAAATTATCAAGGATAACATTTCATATAAAAGGTACGCCGTAGAAAACTTGGAATCGTCATACACGTTTGGTGTGCAGTTTTGGCCTTTTCTTCATTGTTTATTTTAGTAATGGTTGCCGAAAGTACCTAAAACAGAATAATTAATAAGTTGAGGAATAATATAATATAAAAAGTACTTCGTTTTTTGTTGTTTCAACTTCTTTAATATAAAATAGTGCATAATCATCGATTATAAGTTCGTTGTTTGTATGCAAAATACATTTTAAGAACGTTGCATTTGATAAATGTTGCGATAGTTTTCACCCATTAATGTTGTTTGTACAAATTTCCTATTTCTTCTTGCACCATTTGCAAACCATGATTAGCAGGGTGCGCTATTCGGATTTGTGATCCACTGCAATCACAAACTCACGGTAGTGGATTGTGCGATAATGGTATATGATATAAGTTTGTTTTTAGTTTACTACTCGTACTTTCAAGCAATCAAACTCAACAATTTAGGATTCATTAACACTTTTGATAAAATTACTACCCTTTAGTCTTGTAAAACGTTGACTAGCCAACACGTCTCACTCCAAAACTGTTAAGTCGTATTTTTGCATAGTCCAATTGTAGTTGTATGGGTTAAGGCCTGAGCATCATCTCTTGAAGTGTTCATTCTCTCATTAATGAAACGGATAAATCATAGGCTACAAACTCTAACAAGAGATACTCGTGTCTTAGCCCATACAACTACAATTGGGCTATGCTAAAATACGACTAACAAAAACAATATGCAAAAGACAATATTTAAAATAACTCAAGGTCGGAGAGTGTTTATTCATCTGGTGTGAAGAATGTGACAATTTTCTTGAAGTCTTTTCATCATGAACCAACTAATTAAGTTACGCACCTAGCATGATGTGAGGCTTGGTAGTACGAGACAGACACACAAGAGCAAGATCTGGTACAAGCTAGGTAATGCAAAAACAATGTACACAACAAAAAAAAGATATGTTTAGCAAAGAAGTGACTCACATCAAGGCCCTCACCAAGTCGGTGACGCTATGAGACTCCCACAAGCGTTCTACTTTCTATCGGCATCCATCACTCAACAAACATCACTTCAAAAATGAACGCTTAGACTTTGAAGAAAGCTACATTTTGTTATTTTAACAATGTAATTCCATGTTTTATAAGACTTTGAAGATATAACCAAAGCAAATTATTATTTCACTTACAACAATATGACATTTTACTATGATATTATGTAAGAAAAATGAACGAAATAACTAATACCCATGTTGAATGTTAAAACTAGCTTGTGTGTCATTAGCTTATTAAATTATGAAGAAATGGACTCTCTTGTTGCAACTAGTTGATTATTACTATATGTTAATTATATATAAAGCATTTTACTATCGTTGAATGTTGAATTTAAAAAAAAAAAAAAAAAAAAAAAAAAAAAAAAAAAAAAAAAAAAACCTAATATGACCTTTGGGCAAATGGCACGAAATTGTAACCAATTTGATACTTTTTGTTTTGTTGTATGGTTATCTTAATTTTTCCTATTGTATACATCAAAATTTTCAATTCTATGTATTTTGTGACAATTTTACCTTCTTCACATATAAACACTCCTATTAATAGGTAGGGGCAAAATGGTCATATGATACACATAATAGATGAAATTCAAAAGTGTAATATATACGATAAGAAAATATAAAGAGGTCTACACAACAAAGTAAAAAAATGACAATGTTACCTTCTTCACATATAAACACTCCTATTAATAGGTAGGGGCAAAATGGTCATATGATACACACAATAGATGAAATTCAAAAGTGTAATATATACGATAAGAAAATATAAAGACGTCTACACAACAAAGTAAAAAAATGACAAGTTAAATACATTTTCATGCTCTTCACCCTATGCCTTATATTAATATGCTCTCAATTAATATGCCTCTATATTTGTTAATTCCCCGACACGAAAAGAAAGTATTGAAACCATAAAAATCATTTTGATTAATAGAAAATGAAATCAAAACAGGTGTTATGTGTCTACAAGCTCGATGCATACCAGAATTTACCTTCAACGTCGCTATCACTTTTCGCCATCGGCAACTACCGATAACACTTCAATAACTCATAACACACTAAAAGACACAAATAGTAATTATAAAGTTATTTTACACATGACACGATTATAAATGCATAGAACTTTTTTTTTTATTTTTATTTTTTATTTTTTATTTTAAATAT